>OVAY01000025.1:48251-136600 GCA_900406395.1 Kernera saxatilis
TTGTGGGGGGTTTTGATTTTCTGTGTCCTTTGTCAACATTTTGTATTCAATGTCTTCTACAACTTATTGATAATGAAATGTGAATTGAAGTTCTTTACTGCCATGATAACAGTCATGTGGAACTCTTAAGTAAAGCAGCTGTTTGTTGTAAAATTGTAACACATTTGTGTATTGGGGAAAACTGTGCAGATCATTCGTTTGTTATATTGAAAATATTTGTTTTCAACGACATTATGTTATACTAGTGTGATTCATGGGGCTGGCTATGGAACATGGGCGTGTACTGGATCAAAACTTCAGTTTTTCTGAAGTTGAACTGAATAAGTCGGGTAAAAATACACTAAGTCCCACGAAGCTTCAGTTAGAGATGGACCAGTTCAGGAAAAAAAACTAAAAATTGTCATTACTAAATATATCTTCAGTTAGACTAATCATCGAAAGATAAACACTAGAGATCCAACAAGCTTCATCTACAGTTTAAAAAAAAAAAAAAGACGATAAAAGATAGAAAATACAAAAAAAGCTAAATAGCTTTGGGCTTGGCTCTGTGTTTTACCTCTGCTTTTGAAGCTGAGTGCTTCACTGCCTAAAAGGTGTGGAAATTTTGAACAAATCAGCAATGGAAAGCAAAATAGCCCAAGCAACTTTAGTCAGCTCGTAGTCTCAGAATCTCTTTAGCCGTTCTTAGCCGAAAATATGGCATGTGTTCCTGCACCAAAGTAATACAAGACGCAAAGATTTTTTGTATCAAATCTAGAACATGCAAAGGATGCTTAAGAGATATACTAATTCCAATAACAGATTCCAGACAACCAGTTTACTCGTAAGCTACAATTCCGTGAAGCATTTAGGGATCTGGATTCTGATAGCTTACCTGGCTGAAGCATAGCCCCAGGCCTCTACTGAAAAAGTCGATGTATTTAAGCATAAACATTCCACAGTCATACCTGACAATATATAGATTGCAAAAGAAAATTAGGTAAGAGTACGCATAGAGCTAAAACCGAGAGCTAAGAGCATAAGCACATAGGGTTTTGATAGGTTCCCGCCATCTAGATTGTGTTTAATCGGTAGGTTTTTAGCTGTTGGTTCTGCTTTTGGTGACTAAATTCCCAGAAGAAACTAGTATTAGAAAATGCTTGTAACTCGACACCACACCATCGTGACTGAAGAAAAATGATATTTTGGCAACAGCCCAGCATGAAACTATGAAAATCATTAGTTTTCTGGTGAACAGTTAAGCTTGTTGCTTCCATAATCAAATTTTATACCAAGTAAATTTCTCTCTGTCAATATCAAACCAGATCTATCCTTTAACTTAAAAAAAAAAAACCATATTCCACATAGGAAGACAACAATTAGCTGATTCTATAGATAGTGTTTTCTAACAAGATAGTTCCTCTCACATAATCATAAACATAGCAAGTCCAAGAATAGTTACGTACCCATTCAGTTGCTGGGGAAGGTCTTCAACAAATTCCATGTCCCACGAACTAACATCAATGTTTTTTCCACTTTTTTCCTTAGCTTCATCGCCCAAGTATTTTGCCTGAAGCACATCAGTTCCAGCATTAGCTATAACGACTAGCAGTCATGGTTAAACCAACATCCACTATGACAGACATTCTCACTTCAGAACCATCCATTAGATAGGTGAATTAAGAAATTTTAGATTTTAGCCTGACTGCCTTATTTTAACGATGAGTATGACAGCTGGGCTATCTTCGGACGACAAGAAGGATAAAGAATAGAACGTTCACTACGTCTAAAGCACCTAGTATCTTTTTAGTGACTCCAATACGTCAATTAAGAAACTCGATAAAGAGAACGATAGTTGGAAATTAAATTATACCAGAGCATTCAAAATCATAGGATCAACTCCATTCAGTGAATCAAGATACAAGAACTTGTGATCCCTATTGTTTATAACTGCCAAGGTCCAATGTACACCCCTGTGAATCGGAACAAATATCTGCAGAGGTAAAACACTGGTTTAAAAGTAAATAAATTGGACTACATTTGTAAATTATCAAAGAGAATCTAAACATTCAGCTTCTTCGAAAAACTTACCATGTCACAGTCAATAAGAGCATATCCCAACTTTCTCTGCGTAGTCCATCTCCTGACAGCTTTGAAATTATAACCGGAGTCGCTTACCAGCTGAAAAAAAGCAATTAGAGAGAGAAAAACATAAGTCCACCAAGATTCATCAACATATAAAAAGGCCACAGGGTTGTGTTGGGTGCTCATTGCCATTCATGGGATACAGAATCCAGAGACAAATGCGTACCACAAGGAGAAACGAGGCAGAACACATTGAAAATCTTAGCAAAAAAATCTCTTAAAATAGTGCTTATCATTTTTCTGGATGCAAGTAGCAGCTAAACAAAGAACTGACACGAGGCAAAAACAGATCCACACTTTTCTTAAGAATCATGTGAGCACAGAAAAGAAAACAAACCTTTTTGTAGAAAAAGGTATTGAAGAAATGACACTTCAAATACTTTTTGGGCTCTCGAGTTTCTCTTTCTTTGAGTAATTCGAGATAGACATTGATAACCTACAAAACAGAACAGGAGCACAGCCAAAGAAAAATTGTGATTGAAGAGCTCCTAATTGTGCAGAATATTATGAGTAACAAGTAGTACCTCGTCGTTCAGCCATGAAGATGGTGTAAGACATTGTAGAATTTCTCCAGTAATATCAATGTTTGAATTTTCATGAGTAGCCAAGACCTTCCTTCTGAAAAGAGGGACACATTAGGTTAGATCCATAAAGTACTAACCATACTAGAGCCTCTAACAAAACCATACCTATTTCTCCCAGAAAAGGCACGGCAGACTTCAGTCTCTTCCTCCTCAGTGAGAGGTATAAAAGGTTCATGAGGCACCTTCATTAGATCAATAATTCACAACAGAAACATGAGTAATCTTCTTAATAAGGTGCTCCAACGAAAGGATCTTAAAGCTAAAATTGCAATATATGCGTATGCAGAAGAAGCATATAAGTAGAAGAACTCTGACTTTGTGGCTAAAAGCAATAATTGCAGCTTAATGGGCAATGAGGCAAACAAGCATTGTATTGATTCTTCTAAAGAAAGAACCAAATGTGCTATTTTCAGTCTATACTACACGACTGTAGGCAATAACATCATATGCATTTTATAGAGAATCAATCCAAATCGAGCAGCGGCATTAATTATTTCCAATTCGAGTAAGAAAAAAAGTATAAATCGAACCACCTCAATACGCTTTTCCACAGGCTTTGGGCGAGACTGGCGAAGCTGCGACAACCGCTTCTCATTTAACACAATCTCAAAACCCAAAGCTTCCAATTTCGAATTCCGCCTCTCGGCACTCTGCAAAAGCTTCCTATAAGCTTCGAGACTCGAAGCATCTGTCACCACTTCTCTACCTAAAGACAATGAATCCAGCATCGTACTAGTGTCATCAACTCTCAAGTTGTTGCTTCCGTTTTTAACATCAGAAGAAGAAGAAGGCTGGAGATTCTTCTTCTCCTCTACCAATTTTTCCTCATCACAATCAATAACTTCAACTTCTTCAACGCTTGAATCTTCTTCCTTTTCAGGCTCATCCCCCAAATCAATCAATTCTTTATCTTTCTTAAGGAATCTCAAAGCATCCAAAGCTGTTCTCTTGGCATTATCATACTTGCTAAAGAAAAAACTTCCCCGAGTAGTAATCTCGTCCTTGTCGCAGTAATCGTTAGGTTTAGCCTTTGAAGAACGAGCCACAGATCCGTATCTAAGAGTTCCTCTGCTAGGGGCGTGAATTTCTCGTCTAAGGGGAGCTTTGGCATCGGGATACCTTGAAATCCTCGAGATTGTGGGGTTTGAAGACGAAGCTGGCTTACCAGAATCTTCAGACATAATACCAAAGGAGAATCTGCGTTTCTTCGAAGCTTGGAAATACGGTGAATGACGAAACGGACCAGTTGATTGTTGATTGAAGTTGATGGATTCTTCGCTGCGCTTGCGATTGATCGCTACGGCACCCATTAGGGAGACGAATTTGGCTCAACCACTAAATCTAAGAAACCCTAGAGATTGTGAAATCAACGGAAGGAGAATCATAAGAAGGTATAGTGAACCTAAAACATGAAATTAGGGTTCTGCAAAAAAAAAAAAAAAGGAACTCGGAGGGTAAAACAAAGAGGAAAGAGACGAATGATTTTAATTTCTACCTTTATTACATGTAACACGAGTTGAAGATTAATGATGATTTTTTTGTTCCTAAATATAATTTGTAAAATTTTTTTTTAGCAACTAAAAGTCAACTCATCTATTTTTTTTTTTTAATTTTTATTTTGGGTCTGAACTCTGAAATCAAGTCATATGCACGTGACCTCACATTTTTAACTATTTTTTTCCTTATTTTTTTTAAAAAATATTTTTTGCAAAAAACATGAAGTTTCAGCTCTAGTTCATTGCGTGGAAAGGTAACGAGAAAAAACTCTATTTGAACTTGTAATTTTGGCAAAGTGCAAAATCATATATAAATTACTAGTTTTTACATAATTTACGCTTGCATACTTATAACGAAGATTTGCAAAATTATCAATTGATACGATTATGTTTAAATCTCAATCTACTAACCCGTAAATGCGCAATTATTACACCGTATCATAGAGAAAAAGGGAGATGTAATACGTTTTGGCATTTGGGAACACAAGTATATTGAAGACTAGCAATTTTTTGAGTTAAATGGGCCTTCTCAGTCACACTTGTAATGAGGTTTGAGAAAATGGAGGAAAGAATAGTTGAAGATGAAGCTGATTACTTCAGGGCACATTGCCTTCACTAAGAAGAACCACTTGATCCACTTTGGTTCTTCTATGTATGATTCTCCTCTACAAACACCTTGGAATATTGTTTTCGCGCATCCACTCACTGATTCCGATAATATACAATCTGAACCAAACTATTATATCAAGAACACAAAACACATATTTAGCTAGTTTCATATAAGGGTCAGAACAATTAAATTTTGTAGAAATTTCTGAATAGTACTTGGATGATCGATGAATATATTATGTTGTACAAAAAGTACTTACTCTTTTTATAAACTCAGGAGTAGTCATATCCGTGGAGACTAGTCCGGGAAAAACAATTGTTACTTTTATATCCGGATTGAGTTCAATTCTTATTGCCTCATAAAATCTTAGCATTGCTGCTTTGCTTGCCTACAACAAGAACCAAGTAAAATAAACATTAATAAATCCCGAATTAGGATTGATCCGATTCTAATAAAAACACACAAAAATACAAATCTTACAGAGTAGACAGCTGCCAATGGGAAAGCCATCTTTGCTGCAGCAGAAGTAATCACAACTATTTTTCCTTTACTTGTTCGTAGATGGGGAATTGCATAATAAGTGATATATGTTGAGCCCCAAAAGTTGGTATCCTTTAACATACACACAATTTAAGTGAAGTAATGTCAATATATGGAGAAATAGACCTTGATTAATTGTCATTTATGTGCGTAAACAACAAAATATTCCATTAACTTTACTCATTTTAAGAAAATATTCCTATGGATATATGATAAATATATATATGAAGTTTGTCATTTATGTGGGTAAACAGCAGAATGATTGATTCGCTTATGAAGTTTAAACCATCTAAGTGCTTATAGAAAACATCTTAGGTTTTATTTGGTGTGATTTGAAGTCAATCAAATGACTATAGATATCAAAATATCATAATTTTAATATTCGAAAAACCTTAAACAACCTTAAAGTGAACATGTAAAACATCTTACAATTTTTTTGTCAAAATTTATAAAAACAGATGGTGCAAATTTTTGAAATGAGTAAATAGAATGAAATTCATACAATTGATGTAGAAGGTTCCATACTATAACTAGGACATACAGTCTAGGATTATATTAATATTATCGCTATATCACAATCCAGATTTTAAGTCGGTTAAGTGCATATTATTGATTAAAAAATGTTTTAATCTATATATTTACCACATATTTGTACATATAAATATTTATGTTTGGAAGTAATTAATTTCATCAATGATTTCTCATGTATATAATGATGAACTAGCATAAATTCATGCATATTTAGGCGATTTTCTCGTATTTCTGTTTTTATAATTTTTGCAGTATATTTGATAATTAAGTTAAACATTTCATTTACTTTATAACTTTTGATCTACATGACAAAATTTTGAAAGTGGATTAACTCACCATTATAGGATTAGCGTCTTGAATCTGGGAGTAATCCTCGAACAAAACAGAATGAGTTACACCAGCATTATTAATTAAATGGTCCACTGTCAAAATATAATAACTCGATTAGAATAATACCAATATAAATAAAGTTTTCAATAAAGAACGTAAACAAACGTCAGTATCTTGATAACTTGTGTCAAATATTTCTTGTTAAAATGTTATCCTAATAAAAACGATAACGCAATGTAAATAATAGCTAGCAATGTTGCTTGTTCATATATATAAGTCTTTTAGTAATCTAGTTCGTTTAAAAGTCAAGCTTCAGAGTTCATTTATATCAGGCAAACAAATTAAGAAAAAATTCCAAAATAATTGACAGCACTAAAAAATCAAAAAATTATACTATTTTATAAATTAAAAACCTCATATTTTGGTCAATTATAGCATCTAAAGATTCCAAACTCCATTTTACAACATCTATTTGGATGAAGATCACTACAAGTTTGATGAAACATCCAAACTTTGATTATAATTAAGTTTAATTTAAATTACGTTTGTATTTAAACATAATGAATTTACCTTGTTAATTTGCACGTATGTACTTACGTTTTCCAAAATGACTTATCGTCTCATCGATGAACTTCTTGCAATCATTAACCTTAATAACATCACCAGGTATGATGATAACATCACGTGAACCTAACTGTCGTGATGTCTCTGCAACTATCTGTAGACGATCTTCTCTTCGAGCAACCAGAGCTAGATTTGCTCCTTTCTTCGCGTACTCGTATGCAAGATGCTTTTTTCGACGTAGCAAAAAACATATCAACCAAAATCATGTCAATTCAGAAGATTAAAGGAAAAATTATCCGGTTTTGAAAGCAAGTTTTATTTTGTTTAGGTCTCAAGGTCAAAACCTTGTGTATAGTAATTATTTTGTTAAGTAGCTTTTAGTTGTCGTAATTATTACCAAAAAAAATTTAAAGATAAATCAACTATCATTTTTTGCAGATATATCTAACAAAAAATTAGAAGAATAAACTATCATTTGCATGATGATTTTACCTCTATAGATAGATATATCATACATATAGATATAATACAAAGAGATATTCATCTAAAGAGAGATCATATTGGGCGGATCCAGGTAGTGAGAAGGAGGGGCAGCTGCATCTAGTTTATTAATAAAATACAATTTATTTTCTTTGATATTTCATTATATTATGTAGTTCAAGTGGTAAAATTAGTCTTTTTACCTCCGATAAACTTAGGATCCATCGTATTATGCCCCCGGTAAAATTATTTTCTGGATCCGCCATATTGATATATATATATATTTATCAATAGTTTATAATGAAAACCGTTTGTAAATTTAATTAGGTGGTGAAAAGTTTACTAAAGCAAATATCATATATAAAAAAATGATATCTAAAGCTAACCTCTCCGATGCCAGAGGAAGCTCCGGTGATGAGAACTACTTTTCCGGCAACATTTTCAACGCAAAGATGCTTAGGAACAAAATTCAAAAGTTTGATGAAAAGATAAAATGGGTAAAAGAAGAAGAGGAAGACGAGAGTAAAAGGAGGCACAAGAATATTGAGAAAGAGGTTAAGCATATCCATGTTGGATGTTGCTCATTTGCAGGAGAACACCTTTCCTCTTTAACCTTCTTTTGCATGTAATTTTTATTATAATAATAGTTTAGATCCAAAAGCCACTGAAGACAAAAAAAATGATGAGGGATGACTTGAAGTACTCGCTTTCTCATGGAAGTCGTCGACTTCTTTGGTTACTACTTAAAGACTATGTCAGAGAAACATGTGGTAGCTATTCGAATCTCAAATATTTAAAGACCATGATATGATATGATAAAAATTATCAACTAAACAACAATCACAATTTTAAAAAATTAAGTGGATTACTTCATCGCATAGTGTCTTCATTATAAATAACCAATTTATCCAACTTGGTTCTTCTATGTATGATTTTCCTCTATAAACACCTTGGAATATTGTTCTTGCGCATCTACTCAGTGAGTTCAAGAGCAGACAATCTGAATCGTACTATTCAAAATACAAAACACATAATAAAACTAATGTCAATCGAATTAGAATATAATTATAAATAATTGGATGATTTTAATGTTGCTGTATAAAAGTAGATGATTTTAATTACTCTTTCTATTTAAAAAGCACATGCTAATTCAGAATTAAGTAACATCTAAAATTCTTGTAATTATCACACAAATGTCAATACTAGCCGGTTTCTCCGGTTTGGCTAACCAATACAATAATTTCAAAATTTTGTGAAGAATTGAGGTATCTGCATTATACTAGTCTACTTTTTAATTTGATACAATTGATTCTTCGCCTCCACGAACAATCCTACAACAAACCCATTAACCCACAATTTGAGTTGAAGCTCGTATCTAAAAAAATTAGAATGGGTCCAACCCATTTGAGTACTTGACCCGACAGACCGGAGGGACACCCAGAAGAACTATGCTTCTGAAGTCATTTTCTTGCGTTTGGTTTGGTAGCTTTCGGTTCTTGAATTATGCTTAAAAGCTTGCCTTCCTTTCCTCGGTGCTTCTGACTCGACCAACTCCTTCAGCTTCGCCAGAGCTGAAACCAGAAAAATAATTAATTTTATCAAACCCCAGAATCCAATTCAGATAATCAATGGCCTCAAATGTTTCCTATGCATTAACAGAATCTAGATGAATAATGTCCAAAATAGTGTGGCTAAATCTAAATTCACATGTTAAAAACCATGGTCATTTACAAGGTTTTAAAAGAAGTTAAAATCTTTCATGACTATCTGTAGAGTGTTTCCTGAGCTATATACACAAGGCTAGGAAATTACCGGGTTCATAAGTGGCACGGACAGAATCAAATGAAGTGGGTGGGATGGAATATGTAGAACATGAATCACTCCCAACTTTCTTCAGGATCTTTGAGAAACGCCTTACCTGAAATTTATATATATATCTCCAAATGAACAAATGGGGCTAGACTCAAGAGCTTCAGCATAGCAAAAGTAGGAGATAATCAGATAACCGAGCTCCAAGCAATTTGTCCTATACAATTATTTTAAGATATTAAAGGTTCAGTGAGATGACCACAACATTCTGAAACTGTAACTTCTTCCCCTGTTTCAGACCATCATCTGAGGTACCTCAAGCTTGTGTTTATACATAACTGGACAACCATATAGAGAAAATAATGTTTTGTGTGTTTGTGTAGAATATAGTTTCAATTTACCTCATGGTTACTCAGCAATGTGAAGCACCGGCCAGCCTGACCTGCTCTAGCTGTCCGTCCAGCTCGATGGATGAAGGTCTTTGCAAATGGAGGCATGTCATAATTAATGACATTTGTTACCCCTTTAACATCCATTCCACGAGTTAGAGCATCAGATGCAACAAGAACTTGAATATCACCTTTTCTAAAGGCATTTAGTTCTTTGCTGCATAGAAAAGTTGTTCAACAAATGAGCAAAGTGGATGCCAAAAACAGTACATGGTGCTATTAGTAATGTAAGATTCAAATATTACCTCCGAACTGATTGGTTAAGACCACCTGAATACTCTTTTGCTTTTATCTTTGGGTCACCGAAAAAGTTGAGTAACTTGCATAGACGACAAGTTGTCTCTACGGAGGATGTGAAAATGATACACTTTTCACCTTCCCATGATTTTAGGAGAGCAACTAAATATACAGGCTTCATCCCGGTTTCACAAATCTGTTAAAAGACATGGGAAGCAAAATCTGGAGATTAGCTTTTGCAGATACATGTTATGTTAAAGCACAAACTTGAAGAGAAGACATATAAAACACTACATACCAGTCTAAGACATTCCAACTTCTCGGGTAGTCTGTATCGGCTTTCTCCAGTTGTCATGAATAACGGGTGATGCAGGTCAAGCTGAATAAGCTTGCTTGGATCCTGCGTCAATGTAGCTGATAACACCATCTTCACTAGCCTTGGGTATGGTTTACCCTTGAAACCTCTCTCCACACTTCTGAGAATTTGAAATATGCATCACATTAATTTCTTTTAATCAGTTTTGATTACAACGTTTAACATGCTCGCATTATTATGTGACTGGTATTAGTATAAGAAAAGAGATATACTAGAAATATGGAACTCACTGTCTACGAATAGTCTGCAGAGAACCAAATGTGGAAGGAACAAATGGTGTAGACGAAGGAAATAGGCCACTGTCAGATGTCTGAGTCAGTTTCAGAACAGCTGGTAGCCAAGATTGATATGCCTCCCTAAGCAATCTGTCGGTTTCATCAACAACCTGGAAGAATTAGATTTATCAAACAAATTGGAAACAAAGACCGAGGTAAACTAAGAAGGGAAATCTGGATTTTCTTCATACAAGGTAACGCAAATGCTCAAGCGTAAAGCCCTTGGTGTTGTGGATATGGTCCATCAGCCTTCCTGGTGTTGCTACTAAAATGTCCACAGCACTTTCAAGGTTTTGTGATAGATCCTCAGGATCAAAGCATATTCCTGCATCAAGTTTAGGTGTCTTGATGAGCTGTGAGATTTCATCAGCTATTGAAGATTGACCCACAGCTGAACCAACAGATAACCCCACGGCTGGCGCTATAGCATCAAACACACCCTTAACCTAAACTTAGGAATGTCAAAAAAGGAAGACTTTAGTAAAACATGTAAGTGGAACAAGAGTGGGAAATTATAGTCTTATTTGACTGAGAAGGAACCTACCTGCAAGGCTAAATCACGAGTGGGCAATACAACTAAAGCACGGATGCATCTCACTGCACGAGATGCAAGGATCTGCACAATTGGTAAAGCATAAGACAGGGTCTTTCCACTTCCTGTTGGAGAGTTAACACAGAGGTCTCTTTCAAAACCACCTGGCCCTATTGTCTCATGCCAAACTGAAACTTGCACTGGAAAAAGTGAAGATATACCCATGTTCTCCAATGCTTTCTTCAACCTATCACACAGAAGATTTAAACCACAATTGAAGCATTTGACACGAATCAGGTGATGTAAAACAGTATCTTACTCATCTGAATATTGCAAAGGATGATGGGTGGAATCCAGACAAAAACAAAAATTGATATAAGAAGTAGAGGCACAAGCGACAGAACAATCTGGATATACCAGGAACACATAACAGATTAGATTTGGGGGTTTCAATCCATTCAATTCCTTTCTTACATAAACTACACGATGCAGTAATTCAAAGTGTTGTGTTTGTGCGTACACATGCGACTTCAAACCACTCAATTTTTGATTAGATATCAAGGATTTCACCACAGAAATGGGCAAATCCACAAGAACCCGCTTAAAGCACATTACTAAGAAAAATTTCAGCTGGAATCTCCAAAAATCATACAAGGAATCAAAAGTATTACTTAAAATAAAACAAAGCAATCAAAACCGACAAACAATTCAGGTTGTTTTTACTTGGGATTAAGGCAAGGAAGGGTTTCCAGAGGGAAGTTTTCAACATGGCTGACGTCAACGGGAGCTCTCATCCATGGAACAACCGCATTGGTCTCTCTCTCCGACGGATCCTCTTCCTCTCTCCCCATAATCGCTTAAGTGGTTTCTCTGGAGAAATCTTGAGAGAAGTCAGAGCACAATTGAAGAGAGAGTGAGAGCAAGAGAGGAGAAAGAGTAACGTAGGTTTAGGTAGAGAAATTGCTTTGCTTGAAATCAGTTGATCAGAGAACACGTGGAAGAGCGACGAAGAACTCAAAATCAGAATTCAGAAACCCTAAGCGTCGTGAAGTGAAGGACAGGTAAAATCACGACGTTTAGAAAAAAAAAAACCCTTATCAAACGGCGTCGTTTATGGTAATAGAATTAGAACCTAAAAAAAATTAACGCCCAAATAATTTCTGACTCATTTATACTAACACACCCACAACCAATATTTAAGCACAAATGATGTGTCAATCAGTTCTCATATGTTCAAAAGAAAAGCTCTTAATTGTAACAAAACTGAATAAACCTTGTTGATATATTATAGCACATAGTGGATGCTCATAAGACAAGTTGAAACATACCTTAATATATCATTCGCATACTTTAACTTAAGTTTCAACTTGTCTTCTCTAACGTCTTCCCAATTACTCTCGGTGCCTCCATTGCGAAAATGAGCCAAGGTAACCAATGTGTAGTCGTTAGTTACAAAGATATACATATATACACACTTATATATCTTCTTGGATGGGCAATGTAAGGCATAGTAGTTCCTGTAAAACCATAAAATAAGGTGAACAAGAAAAAAAATGATGAACTCATGTTGTTTCTTCTTCGAGAGAGATCAAAGATGTCTCGATGTTTCTTAGATCTTGAGAAAGGGGGAGAGGAAGAGGAAATGCGTTTTTATGATCGGGTATTATGTTCTAGATGAACTCCATGCTGGTCTTAGAGAGAGAAGATGTCTCAAATTTTTTTTGATCTTCTGAAAATTGAAGTGGAAGAGCAAAATGTGTTTTAATGATCGGGTGTTATGACAACATGTTAATGGTCCACATTTTAACTCAAACTTGTGTTGTTCTTCGAGAGACAAAGATGTCTCATTGTTTCTTTGATCTTCTAAACGAAGGAGACTAGGAGAGGAAGAGAAAACTCTGAACAAATCCTACTCCATTTTTTCCAACTACTTTTGTCTCGCCGCTACAGAAGTAGTGAATTGAAGCACTGATTTTCTTAGCATAACTAGAAATTATTATATGTATAAAAAATAAATATTTACAAGCAATATTCTGAAACCTTGTTATTTTTCCTCGATTCCTTTCTGGCTCGTATATACAAACACAAGTTTAGGGAAGTAAAGTATATTTATTAAGAGGGGTTGCTTATAACTTCCAAAATATGGATTTTGTTCTACGCCCTTTACAAAATGAAAGTATTTTTACATACACTTGTCGAGTTTAAGAGACCTCTAGACGAGCTGAACCACGGCAGCGACTCTGAGAGCACCGTTCTGGAGAAGTTCAGAGAGCTCATCGAAGAGCAGTGCGGTGCGCCATCCCCACCCTTTGGGAGCTTTGGGCAAAAGAGTTCCTCTCTGCTTGAAGTTCCCAAACAACATCACTTCTCTTTTCGACGGGCATATCAGCTGCAACAAAGGAAGATAATATATGTAGTGTATTGTTATACAAACCAATCATCTTCGAGAAAGGTATGAAATACGGGTTTGATAAGGAAACTATGATTAGATGCCTCAAAGCAGCACCTAACAGTTTGTCATTCCGCACATGAATTTAGATATCGAAACATACCTGGTAACGGGCAGTCACTTTGTCACGAGGATCTATGTAAACGTGGACCTGAATGAGGGAGAAGAGGTTGTAATTTCGGAAGATATGACTATTGAAGTAGCTAAAATACTGGAGGATTTGGTTTGAACTGATCTTTAGGAGGAAGGAAAAAAGAAAACTGACCTTCCTTAGTGAGTCCACTATCTCTGCTTTACGACGGTGAAGAAATAATCCTGTAGAAATGGATTATCAAGTTAAGTATTATAACATACCAATTAAATGTGAAGAAAACATGTTATCTCGCTGTTGAGTTGACTCAGGTTACCAATGGTTCGGCGTCCTTGAGGGTCTTCGTCATTAAACGCCTGAATACTAATCTGGATACGGTATTAAAGCGTTTCGTCAAACCCAAATTTCATCATCGGAAAGCCAGAATGGCTCCAAAGAGAAAGCTTGCTGACTGAGTTATTATGAGTTTGTTATACCTTCCACAGAGAACCAGCATAAAAGAATTCAGGAGAGTGCTCTACATGACCGTTAGCGAGTCTATGGACATCCTCAAATTCAACTCTGCAGACAACGAAAAAGACACAGCTGAGAGGAACCGTTTACAAAACAGCACAAAGCAAGGAGTCGCAGTAAAGCGAGAATAAACCAAGAGAGTTAATTACAAGTAAACAAAACGTAAACCTTACCCAAAACGAAAAGGAGGAAAGTGACACAAAGGTGTCCTTGCATCGAGTGATATGGTACAACTTGCGTTCTCCCACTCAGCCCCTACTGAAGGTTCCTTTGGTTCTGACATTCCAACAGTAGCTCCACTGCTGCGACTTCCCTCGTTTTGATCTCCACGAGTATAATTACCAGCACTGCTTGTCCCTTGGCTCAGCCCAACTAGAGCTGTCAAGCCGTCTTTTGAAATTTCTCCACTTTGATCAATTCTACCTTCAGAACCATCACTAGCTACAGATTGCTGACCATTTCTGTTAATGGGGACACGAGAGTACACAAAAGGTGTAGGAGGCCAAGCAGGTGGTGGTACAAATGTAGCTTCACATCCAATGCCGGCAAGTCCATCAATGTGTTGTCCTCTAACACTGATCCTGACAGGCTTAAAGATGCCAATTCCTTCACCTTGAGAAGGCTCCGTCACATACATGTTTTCCATGTCTCCCATCATATTGTTCTGCACGTTGTCTTGGCAATAATAATTGTTGAAGGTTGCACCATGTGAAACCCCAAATCCCTGTTTACACGCGCATGCAATGCTGATAAGGCAACACCTTTTGCATGTGTTGGCAGCAACTTCCTGTACCCTCTGGCTAAGAAGCATCTGGATAGTAGTCAAACAAAAAGACATTAACGCATTTATGTAAGCAAACATATAACACTACAGTAGGATTGCTCATGATATATTCCTCCTTTTTGATTCAAAATACCCTACTCCGCATTAAGTGCAAATGCAATCAAAGCATGAGTGAATCCACCATCCCTACATTTCTAAGAATGGCTGAATTAGGAAGTAAGCAAGTTTTAGGAAAGAGAACCTGCAACCAGAGGCCATCATTCACGGCTTTACAAGGGAAACCCAACTCTTCAAGTTGTTTTCTTGCGTTCAGAAGTACTTCAAAAGACATATTGCAATACAGAAGCGAACCACCTTCAAAAGTGTTCACAAATGCACTGTATTCTTCCTCAGTAAATCCATATTTTCCTTTAACACAGCCTGTAACCTGCCTAGTTCCCACAACCCGTCCACCCCAGGTAAGAGCAGAAACACCACAGTTTCCCCAGTCATTGACCACAAAACTATCAGAGGAAGAACCTAAAGCAGGAGAATTTCTAGAGTCTGCTCCTGATAACCAACTATCATTACTCAAATGGTACGCTTCTTCAGAAGGTCCTTCAATTGCCACCCCACTGCCTTCTGTCTTATCAATGGCACTGGTGCAAGTACGGCCAAAACTTGTCTGTGAGTTAGCAGATTGCTGAAACACGAGGTTTGGTCCAGAGCTTCCTCTTTCAAAATCAATAACACCTTCTGCGAGTGGAACAATCACATCATCACTAGCATCCCTTAGGTCATCTTCTAAATCTAAACGACCTAACTTACAGTCCAAACTCCTGAAGGAAAAATTATCCATCACATTTTTCCCCTTCGATATAGCAGAATCTACAGGAAAGCTTGTCCCTCTCTCAAAACTAGACTCTTGATTGGGATGTTCTGAGTTAGAAACAGCACCATTTGCTATGAAGGCATACAATGCCAGTTCAAACCTTTTTAACATGGAAAAAAACACGGTTTAAGGAAATTTAATAAATGAAAATACAGTATGAAACCATATTCCAACTAGTTTATGCAATTCTCCTTACCGTTTTTCTTCACTAGGGACCCATAGTTCATCAGAAGTCAACAATGCACATAGAGTCTGTGCAGAGAGCTTTGGCAGCATCTGACCATAAAAGGTGAAACATAATTAGCAAGTCACAAAAACTAGGTTACTTAGTTCTAGCTGAAGAACAGGTTGGATACTGTTCATATTCAGTATCAGGTGCTTTCTACATAGAATGCCATATAAGGATGGAAGAAGGTGAAGCCAGATACGTCATGTCAATAGTTATGACAATTATTTTAGCAGCGAGATGGGCAGAGCAGGAGATTGCTAGAATGAGGATACTTTTGCCTCTGGCAGATACCCAAAAGAAACAAAACCATCACCAACTACATAAAAATCATCATGTCAATCTGACGAATATGCATTATATTACCTCTCTCAGTTCCATGGCACCACTTTGACAGAGATAACCCCAGCAAGCATTCTTTACACGCTCTCCATGTATGCCGTAGTCTTGGCTCTCTGCAAACACCTGAGTCACAATTGGGAGACACTGTGTACTCAAGATTCACAGAGACCAAGGAGGTTGAAAAATATATATGACTGAGATTTCTCAAACCTGATATGCCAGGAAGTTTGAAGTCCCCAGCTCAGAAATAATAAAATCAGTGCATATTGCACACAAATCCTGTAGAAAAAAGCCCATAGTTTTTACATCAATCGATCCCAAAGAAAATAATATTTTCATGAAGAAAAATCCACCAAACACATCTACAAATCTGCCAGAAAAATAAAACTTAAGAATTCCGAATACCTGGAGGTCAAGAAAAGAAGCGGCAGCTAAAACGCGAAAGGCATTATCATCATCAAGCTTGGGATGATGCCCATAGAGATAAGCCAAAGCAACAGATATTGCATCTCCATTAACATTTTTATCATCCACATGTAAGTTCACAACCGGAGAGCCTGCTTCTTTCCATGGACCTTGGAGCATGTTCCTAGCAAGCAAAGTTGCATACATTGTAATCAAAACTTGAATATCAAAAGCAAACCTATCCCCTCTTTATTGCACAAACACCGTTGAACCATTTTGATAATAATCAAATCCATTCCAGAATTCAACAATTTAACCATTCCATCGTATCAAAATCCTACCACGTAGCTACGGTTCAATATTCAATATTCAAACTCTAAACTCTTTACAAGACACAACAAGCTGTTTATGAAGTGGAAACCCAGATTATTCGACTTGATCCCACTTGTTAATCGGAAATTCACATGATTGATAGAGATCATTATACCTGAAGTAGGAGCTGCGAGATAGAATCAGCCGGTGGAGATGGTAAATGGATCCCATGGCCTTGACAACAACATCGGAAAACGAACCAGAGCCGAAACCCTCGGATTGAATATGATCGCATAAAGAAGTGAGATTACAATCCAGAGCACGAAGCTCCGACGTACTCTGATCACTTTCAGCATGAGAAGGAACCGGAGGCGAAGGCTGAGGCGACGGCGGTGGAGGAACCGTCATCCTCATTTGATGATGCTGATGGTGATGGGACACCGACGTTCTAGGGTTCCCATAGTCTTGGTCCATGATCAGAATCAAAACGAAGCCAGAATCAAATCAATTGTTCTAGGGATTCAATTTTCAAACGGAGAAATTAGGAACGAAAAACGGGAAGCCATGGAAGAAGGAATTAAGCTCTGTCGCTCACTTGCAAAGTATCTCGCGTGTGGCGTAGAAGTGTGAACTAAACGGTGTCGTTGGATTGAGTGACAGAAACGAAGTCATTTTCGTAACCAAGATTAGTAAACCGGATAATACCAGCTTCAATAGCCAAATCTAATTCATATAACCGAACCGACGATTGTGACCGTTGGAGACAAAACCTTCCCAACGGCTAGCTTTATCTTCTGCTTTTTCCTTTTGAATTTTTGAACATAAAAAATGGGAAAAAGAAACGAAATTCCTTTTTATATATTAACTTTTCAACCCGACAATGGATTATTCCACAAAACAAATTTTCAAATCAAAATCCCTCTCTCTCTCTAACTCTTTTGATTTCTCAAAACTTCCATCAATGGCGCTAAGGAACATAGAAAACGCTCTTCCGATATCACAAGAACGACCTAAGAAGCTGCCTAAACTCTCAAAGCAACCGGAGATTGGTCTGAACGATGAAAACAACCCCGTACCGCTTCCTGAATCATCCGTTGAATATGTTGCTTCTGAAGATCTCAAACCATTTCCAGATCCTGAATCCTCTGTCCACGTTAGATTCTCACCTTATTCTAGAAATTTGTTTGGATGAATCATATATTCAATCTAGTTTCTGTTTTGTTTAATCTTTTGAAGAGATTACTAGAAGAATTAGCATCAAAGGATTGGATTAAAGTATGTGAGTCATTGAATAACACAAGGAGAATTGCAGTTCATCACTCTTCTCTGTTGCTACCCATTCTGTGAGTATCTTTCTCATCTTTAATTGTTCAGTTCGATTTTAAGCTTATAGAGTTGTTGATGATTTTGTTTTTGTCAATTTGAATTGTGTAGAGAAAAGCTAATAGTTGTGATGGTGAAGGCGATGAAGAACCCTAGAAGCGCATTGTGCAAGACTTCGATTATGACTTGTTCAGATATCTTCAAAGCATATGGAGAAAATTTACTGGAAGAACCTCATTTGAAATCAATGGACGATCTGGTAATATTAAAAGTTGCCTCTGTCATTTTAGCTTTGATTTGCTATAGATAGTTAACAAATTGGTTTAATATTTGCTATCTTAATGGTAAAAAACAGCTACTGCAGCTGCTAATGAAAGCTTCACAAGACAAGAAGTTTGTGTGTGAAGAAGCAGACAAAGCGCTGAACACGATGGTGAACTCGGTGGCTCGTTTGCCTCTTCTGCGTAAGCTCCAAACTTATGTCCGACACAGTAACCCTCGTGTCAGGGCCAAAGCTGCTGTGTCTACCTCCAACTGCGTTTCTAAAATGGTATCACCAATTCTTGAAAATGTTTTACAATGGTCAGAGCAAATGTATCATGTTTTTGAATTGTGGTTGATTTGTCTATATTAGGAGCCAAATGAAATGGAAGAATTTGGGATGGTTCTGATTGCACAAATGGCTGCGGATTTGTTGAATGACAAGTTACCAGAGGCAAGGGAAGCTGCGAGGAGTATGGTGAACTCGGTTTACGATACATTCACATGGAATGAAGAAGAAGACGAAGTAGAAAACAAACAAGAAGCTTGGCAGAAGTTTTGTGAGAAGAATTTAACGGGGCTCAATGCACAAGCCATGATCAAGATCGTGTCATCTCAATAAATTTCTATGAAAGAAATATCTTGTCTCTCCGATTCTCTGATTCATGTAAAATACGTTTTTACATGATATAACAATCTTTCTATTTCTCTCATTCGTATTGAATCTTTTCCTCTCAATTCCAATGTTTATACCTAATACACCAGAGGCTCATTGATTCACCAAGTTCCATGAAAATATCGTAGCTGTGGCCTGATTGTTGTTACTGCCTCTGTCATCCATGTGGATCATCACTCTGGACTCCCTCGTTTTCCATTCTGGAGCAATTTGTTACTCTTTCATCATTGTTCTTGGATCAGAGTATGCAGAGCTCTTTCAACATCTTCAAATGGTTGTCCAGCATACAACGTAAGCTGCCTCTTCTTCACGACAATCACATTCTTGCCACCAGATATCACTTCGTTGTGAAGATCCTACAACAATAATAAAAATTCAAATTCACTTGCTCTGAAATCAGTTCTTTACAAACTGGTTTCCTTTTTACTCTTGTCTCTGATCATGAAGAGAAATAGTGTTATTTCAAGAGAAAGATTCAAGTTAATAAAGGAATGAGATATTTACCTTGGTTGATATGGGAACTACATCGGCGCTGAAATCATCCAAGTCTTCAAAAACTGATTCGAGCAGATAAGAGAAGTTTCTAGCATCATTTTGATCCTCAAATGCAATTATGTGTGAAACCTGGCCCTCGTTTTCTTCCATAGATTCGGTCCTCATAGTAAAACATCCCTCCGATATTTCTTGGTCGATGTTACTCCGCATTAGAATTCTCTGAAAAGAAGAGAAAAATGGTAAGTGCTGGCAAAACAGATATATTAAAACCACAAATTCAATATTAATCATACAAACCGGCAAGAACAATGCTCCCATAAGCTAATAAACCACCTACCAGCACATACGGAAGCTTCAGCCACCACATTTTGCACTCTTTCCCAGATTGTTTCTGCCTGGCTCTTCTCATCGGTTTTCCTTTCCTGACTTCTCCATGTTTGCCTGACAACGAAGTCCTACCAAATCCAGAACCAGCTTCCATATTTGGTTTATGGCCCACTTGATATCCAGATTTTCTTGACTTGTTAACTTCGTTTGATGATGGTCGCCTTTGCTCAGATTCCTGAGCAGCACCTAAAATATTAAGATAATCTGAGGCTTGCAAGATATTTCTTCATGGCTAGTTAGCTTACCATATAATTAACCAGCTCAGAAGATATTACGCATGATCAAATTCACATGTACTGAAACCATAATGTCATAATACCACAGAATTTCAAGTCAAAAATCAATAACTACCCGTTCTTCCCACTCTGCCATGTTCATTGTCTAGTCAATTCTAAGGCTTGAGTTAACACAAATCATCAATGTACTTAACAAGATGTTGCAGAATTATGCACTTTTAGAACCTACCAGAGATCATCTTGGAATCTGCATGTCCAGCTTCTTTTTGCTGTTGTTCAGAATTCTTCTCACCATTTCTTGATTCACTCACTTTCCCATTTTGCCCTGTCTTCCCTTGGTCAGCCTGCACGGTTCCAGACATAAGCTCATTGTTTCCCTTTCCACCAAAGCCTTTCACATTACCCGTCGGGGGTTTCTCGGCTTTAAACTTGTACTTCTTCTCAAACATCAAACTTTTCTCATCCTTCAAACCATCATTTCTAGATTCATCCAAAGGCTCTACACGCAATCCCGCCAACCCTTTTCTCTGTGAATTCAACCGTTTCTCCATGTTAGACAATCTTGCTTCTATCTCCTTCTCAATGTCAATCCCTCCACCAGGATTCAAGGCTTCATCTTCTTCTTTCTTACCACTCTTTTCCTCACTTTTACGTGCTTCACGTGCCATCATTCTGATCTCTGCAATCTTCTCATTCAGCTCAAGATCGTTTGGCGAAACCACATTGCTCGCCCTTTGCCCATTTTGCGCATTTAGATTCAATGAAAGTCTCCTCCTTGAATTTCCGCTATCCACGGTATCACTTGAAATTTCCGGCGTTTTCCCGGAGTTTGTTGAGTTTCCCAGAAACAAAACAGCACACACAGTTTGAAAAGCGAATATTCCGATCAAATACAATCCATACTTCGCTACCACCTTCGGAGAGAGCTTACTTAATATGCCATTCATCTCGTTCGACACAACCGAGCTACTGGAGACCTGAAGCTCCTCTACACCATCGTCCTGGTTGGAGAATACCCCGCTTGGAGGAACATTTTCTGGCGTCTCGATTCCGATTAAGACGGTATCCTGGGGCTTCGGATTTAGGGTTCTGAGGATTTTGGGTCTCAGGTAATTTTTCCTTTTTGATGACTTCGACGAGAGCGGAATTGAAACCGAAGAAGAACACCGGATAAATTTTAAGGAGATTCTCTTGCCAGTGGAGTACAACGGAAGCAGAGTAAAAGGAGTTATGAAGACGGCGCATCGGAAAGCAGCCATGGCTGCGGCGGAGATGGTTGGCCAGAGATTCTTCCAAGCCAAAAACATTAGACACATTTGAAAACAAAAACATTAATAACAAATAAACCCCAAAACTTTCATAATATTCCGTATATTCCTTTTTCAAATTTGAAATTCTCACATTGGACCCCAGAGGATATTTAATTTTGTCTCGAGCCGCCCGTTGTGAGGCATTAGTCACTCTACTCTCTCTGTGGTTCTCTCGTCTTCCACACCATCACTTCCATAGCCACAAAGCTTCAGATAAATCCTAGCAAAACCCTAAAAAATCTTGTCAGACAAACAGAAAAACACAAATACCTCTTTTGTGTCCATCTTCTTTGTCGAATCTCCCTTGTTTCCTCTATGTCTCATTAGATGCTTTGGGCGTATAAACTATAAAAAGTGATATGGAGTCGGAGAAGCCTCGAGGTATTGCGATTCCTGCGGCAAGAGCGGTGGCGGCTGATGCGTTCCTTCTCACGCGTTCTCTCTCTGGTACGTTTTCCGCAGGTTCTGTCCCAATCCGTGCACCTCTTACGATTGATGACGATGATGATTCTGGCTCTGTAACCGACGAACATAACTTAGGCAGTAGTGACGCTAGTAGTTACAGTAGAGGACTCGATTCTGGGACTGATGATGGTTTTGAGTCGATTTCGGGGGACGCAGACGAGGAGACTGAATTAGAGGATGTGGTTATGGGTGGGATTAGGGTTCTAGGGGAAGAGCCAGGTGGAGAAACTGGAGATGGAAGTGAATTTTCAGGCGGGAGTGTGATTTATAGACCATTTGCAGGGGATATTGAGGAGGAAACGTCGGTTAATTACTCTTCTTTGGAGGAAGAGAGTGAGAACAGTGATGAGGTTGAGGGAATTTGCGAGAGTGAAGTTAGTGAATCTGATAGAGTTAGCATGAAAGCAAAAGTAGTCATTCCCAGGGCCATTTTGTCTTTGGATGATGATGAATTTGATGAAGTTTTGGGTAGTGAGGATGAAGAATCTATGTTGGTGCGGGTAACGAAGGATTCAGGTGATGAAGAAACCAAAGTCGATAATAGGACATTGCAATTTGGAGATATGGGAATGGTTGAGGAACCAGAGTGCTCGGATTTTGTTATAGGGGAATTCGTTTCCACAGAGGAAGAAGTGGTGAGAATGGAATATTCAGATAAATTAGAAGATGGTTTGATTTCCTTTGGGAATATTGAAGATTTGAATCTCAGTGTACCACCAGAAGGTTCTAATGATTCTATTGTGGAAAACGAAGAGAACTTTATTGATGCGAGTACGGAATTGGATCAAAGAACCATCATCAAGGAGGATGGTAGTGGTAGCAATCATGAATTTGACACATTGATGAAGCCAGGTGATATAGAAAGAGTAGAATATAGGGCAGTTGAATTAGGAGAAATGGGAATGGCTGATAAATCAGAGGACTCGGATTCTGTTACAGGTGAACTCGTTTCCACAGAGGAAGATAAGCAAGTGAATGAAGGAAATAGTCTAGGTGTTGCGCCGGGACATTGCAATGAGTTTCTGGTGGAAAGTGAAGGAAACGCTGTTGATGCGGAGAGAGGAATTGATGAAACTTTCATCCAGCTTGTTGAACAAGGGGTAGGTCAAGGAAGTATCAGAAAGGAGAATGATAACATAATTAATTGTGGTAGTTCTTGTGACGCAGATGAATCAGTGATTCCATGTGAGGGGTCTATTGGATTAGGAAGGAGAGAATCAGGGGATGAAGATACCGGAAATATGATACGCGAGGCAAGAGAGCGCTGGGAAAATGATTGCGGTGCTGTTAGTGAATTAGAAAAAACTGAATGCGAGGGCGAACCTGAAAGTGGTATATGTTCTGAAAGTTTTCTAATGGCTCCAACTCTGAAATCTGTAACGACAAGGAATCTTGAGGTCGCTGGAGGAATAGATGATGTTGTAAGTGGGTGCGGTTCTTCCGACCAAAAAGCTGAACAAGTGTCTGAGAATGAAGAAAAACCGGAATCAGAGGATATTGATAGGAAGTTATCACTTCCTGATGAAGATAGCGCATCGAGTTTAAGAAAGTCCTTTGAGACAGCCAATGGGTCTGTGGAGAATGAGGAGCAGATTTCAGAACAGGTTAATAAGCAGGCCAATCATCCGTCTGATAGTGAAACGAATCAAATTTCAGTGGGCTTAGAAGAAACCAGCTTGCTTTCGGTTAAAGATGTTGAGAGAACCATGCCTGAAAATTCTTGTGTTGCTGATGATATAATGGAAAATGAGACGCAGATGGCACGGCTGATTCACAATCACATTTTTATGGAGCTTGACGAGTACGAAGGAACAGGTGATACAAAGGAGAAACTCTCAGAATCCACTTTCCAGAATTATTCTGAAGAATTATCCTCTGATCATTCTGTGCAGCTGATAAGTGAGAAAGTGAAGGAAAGAGTTGAGAAGACCAAACTCTTGAAAGCAAAGCTCCAGAGGATTATAAGAAGAATACATCTTTGCAGTGAACATTCAGCTGTTACTGAAGTTCAGTCTAAGCTGAGCCTAGCTGGTGGAGAACATCAAACGTCCTTAGGGCTTGATTACGTGTCTGACAGAACAAAGATAATTCTGCCTGAACAAAAGCTTCCAGATGATCTAGACTTCTCCATTAACGTCCTTGTTATCGGGAAAACCGGTGTAGGAAAAAGTGCAACGGTTAATTCTATCTTTGGGGAGACGAAATCTCCTGTTGGTGCATTTGGAGTTACCACAAAGTCTGCAAATTACGTAGTTGGGAACGTAGGAGAAATCCTGGTCAGAATACTTGACACGCCAGGTCTCATGTCGTCTGCAACTGAGGAACGGTTTAATCTGGAGGTGCTCATGTCAATAAAGAAGAGCATGAAAACGTTCCCAGTTGATGTCATCCTCTATATTGACCGTCTAGACGAGAATCCAGATATCCATTTACTTAGAATCATCACCAGTTCTCTGGGTTCATCAATATGGCAAAACGCTATTGTGGTTCTAACTCATGCAGCTTCCGATGTCCCAGAGTCTTCAGGCTATAAAGACTTCATTGCTCGGAGGTCTTCTCTTATGCATCAATCACTCAGACAAGCAGTTCCAGAGTTAAGCTGTGTAGTCAGGAGCAAGATGCCTGGGATTGTTCTGGCAGAGAACAACATGAGCTCTTTCTGTGGAAACAAAACCAGCGAATCTACTTGTCTGGACTGGAGATTGAACCTACTGATTTTATGTTGCTCGGTTAAAATCGGGTCAAAAGAGGGTTCTTCACAAAAGTACAATACCCTAGTAGAAAAGGCTGATGTTTTGGGGTCGCCGCTTCGATCTTTCACTCTATTCTGTTCCATGTGGAATGTGTTGCTTCTTGGAGCTCACTCGGGACAAGCTTATCATTTACACAATGATTCGGAGAAGAAGAAAGGACATTTGTTCGAAACTCATCCTGAAATCCTCTGGGACGAACAGAGTCAAGAATGTATCGAGCTAGATTCGCTTCCGGTGAAGAATCAAGAACCAGAAGACGAGGAGAGGCGCCATGAAATAGGAAAAATAAACAGGGCTTTGGAAGAAAGAACTGTCCTTGATCGTGTGAGAAGAAGAAGCGGAAGACTTGGGTTCCAAGCAACAGAAAGGTTCGGTATCTATCTCGATACATCTGATTTGCACACAGGGTTTTCAATCGGAAGCCGAAGCTATGGAAAGGAGGAGCAAGAAGGGAAAATCTTGGTGAGGATGAGAGGTTCAATGGCTGTTTTAGGTTTGGTTCCTATGTTGATGTCTGTATTTACCTCTGTCTATGGTCGAAAAGATATTTAAACTGCTCTTGTAGTAGAATTTGTAACATATCAGGTGTGATGTTGGATTCTGGGTTTATGATATTGACAATACCACAGAAGTGTAACTAATTATTCAAATACTAATGAGTCTAATGGTGCGAGGATAAAGAGCAATTCGGTTGCAATTGGATTTAGTTTATTTTTGGTATAATTTTGAGTTTGAATCGGTTGAATTAAACCAAATTTGGAATCCTAAGACCTCTAGATCTCAATAACCAAATTTGAAATTTGAATACACATGATCCCACTCAATCCAATCATAACGATGCTAAAGTAGAGGGGCATTTTGGACCTTTTATATTTACAGGTTGGGTTAATACTTAATACTAATAGCGATACACACACCTCTCTCTACATACATCACTCATCTCCGTCGTCTCATCGCTGAATCAAAGTTCTCCATCGTCCGATCAGACAAGAAAAAAACCCTAAAATGGTATGTACGATGCTTCATACCAGTGCGCGTTGCTGATTTCGATCGAGTTTATGTTTTCTCGCACGAAATCCTAGGCCCGTTCTTCAGATTTGTCGATTGGGATTTAGGGCTAAATTTTCAGATGATGTATCTTCGAATTATTAGGATTAGTAAAGTTCAGTGGCATCTGGCATGATTTTGGAGTTCGGTTCTGTTTCTGCAGATTGATTATGGAAATTTCTGAGATTAACGCTTTTGTTCTTCTTACATCTGTTTGCTCTGGCTTAAACGTAGGTTAAATTCTAGAACGCTTGTGAAATATAGACGAGTCTGAGCATAAATAGGCTTTCGCATTTGTTCGATTTCGTTTTCCACATGTGGATTTGTATTTGAGAATTCAGGTTTTACAAAAACTACAATATCGTGAACATAAAGTTCAAGATCTGATGGATGATCCAGTATAAGTTTTCTTTATTTAATAGTCTTTCTTAGGAATGTTCGTTTACTGAGTTTCTTGCGTGATAAGATAGTTTGGATAGAACTACGATAGTTCATGCTTATTTTTTTGCCTTCAACGATTTCTTCATTATCATAAAGCTTCATCCTCCTCCTTCTTTCCTGATGCATGTAATAGATTTATGGAGTTATGTTTTCTGTGTCTTTTATTTCTTCTCACAGCTTTTTCTTCTCGCTGACAGGATGGGCATGATTCTGAGGATACTAAGCAGAGCACTGCTGATATGACAGCTTTTGTGAGTATACATTTATAGTAGAAATATTCTACGATTTGCTTAGAGTCTCTTTGTTTGGTATGCTTCTGAGTTTGACACAATATGCCTTGGTTTTGTCACTGAATCCTTGAATTCTTATCCGCAGGTCCAAAATCTTCTGCAGCAGATGGTGAGGTTTATCAGCTTTTATGTCTTTCTTAGGCCTTGGAATTACAGCTTTGATAGGTAGATTCTGATTAATTTGGTCTCATTGTGTGTTTCAGCAAACCAGGTTCCAGACAATGTCGGACTCCATCATCACAAAGAATATCCTTATATCAATCTATGGTTTTGCTTGGATGTTGCTTCCATTCTAAGATTTGAAATGTTTCTCTCTTAGAGCACGAATGATGATCTCTGCACTCGTTTCTTTCTGCCATTAAATGAAAGGAAAGAAATTTAATACTAATTGACAGTTTTCTAGATGTTTCTCTCTTTTTCTCTGATTAAAGTATTTCTTGAGAGTCTAAATGTCTAGTCCATAGATAGTACCAGGGGTTTCTACGGTATGTTCTCTTCTTAAGTTGGTCTTATATACATACGTTCTGTTCACTAATATCCTAAACAAAATCACATGTGGGAACTTGAGTCACTGGATTTTGATCAGCAATTTGTGTTAATGACATTGGTTTTGATCTGTCCCTTTACATAAATCGTAATCTCCTTGACTTTGATGGTTCACTCGATGACATGGGAGGCAGAATCAATGAGCTGGAGCAAAGCATCAATGATCTAAGAGCTGAGATGGGAGTAGAAGGCACTCCTCCTCCTGCCTCCAAATCAGGCGATGAACCCAAAACACCGGCTAGTTTCTCTTGAAAACCAAAGTTCATGATCCTTTTTACTTATGGCTGCATCTGCAGAAACACTGAAATTTGTTAAGAGCAGTATTACTTTTAAACTCCTGTTTTAAGATATGAGTTTGTTGTTAAGTTCATCAAATAGATTGATGATGTGGTACATTACACTATTCTGCGCTTATGAATTACTTTCTATTCTGGTTTTTTTAGAGAAGTGACAAGTCTAATATGCTTTAAGAATTCATATTACTGTCTAAACTTAACAGGAAAAAACGAATTTAATTTCAGTTTTTGAATTTCTCTAATGGCTAACAAAAAAAAAAGCCCAAACAAATGGTTAGATTTAACTAAACCGACTCTGCTAACGGAATTAGGTTTTGATTGTTTCAAACGCAACTTCTATATTTGCGTTTGTGTTTACATGAAAAGAAATGCTAAACGAAAGGATTTTTTTTGGTTTGCGTTTGACGTTAAACGTTACGTTTACAAAAGTAAATGTTTGTTTAAAATGCTTAAAAGTTAAAACTGTGAGTTTTCAAAAAGAATATAAACACAAGCACAACAACGAAAAATATTTTTAACTATTCTATTTCAAGTTTTTAACGGTTTGTTTGATTGGTAATAGAATTATTTGCATTTGCTTAAAATTATTTTCTTACCAACCTACATGTTTTTGAGAGCTACATTAAACTCCATTTAAAAAAAATATATTATTTTGCTGTTATGGCAAATTTAAGATGAAAGAATTTTTTTTTAAATGGATTCAAATATGGGTTTAACGTAACTTTGTTATCAATTGTTTCATAAGATATTCCCAAAAAATGAAGAGCTACATACATTAAACTCCATTTAAAAATTAAACCATCTAGAATTTAAAGCGAAAGAAAAAGAAGATGAAGCACCAAAATAACTATTACTTTATTGCGCCGAGAAATCAATAAGGCAAAGCAAACACACACTAACGATGAGTCACTCGTACAATGAAAATATATTGTTCATTGACGAACATTTGAGGGATGATTCAAATTCAGAGGTAAATTCGTAATTGCCTCCTCTCCAGATCTACAGTTCACTGCTTGCTCCTGGGAAAATCAGATAATCAATCGATTTTATACGTTTCCGGTAAAAGATTCGATCCTCTTCTCGCATGAATTCGGAAATCACGAGCTCGATTTGCGGAGATATATTTTTCTTTTCTTTTTTAATTTCATTTGAACCTTATTCTTCGATATTGATTCTGGGTTGAAGAGTTTAGTTTTATTTTTTCATGAGTTTAATCAAATTTTCAGTGTCTTCCTGTTTAGTTTGTTTTCTGATTTGGATGAATTTGGATTGAGGATTGACATGAGAACACATCTTTGGTGTATGATCGATTGTTAAAATACTAATTAAACCTTTTTGTTTAATTTTGCTTTTGAATGATTCAGTGCCTGACTCAGATTTCACACTATGATTCAATCCCTGACTAAGACTGTTATAATATCGATTATACCTTCTTTTTTTGTTGCTTTTGAATGAATCAGTGCCTGACTAAGATTTTTGTTCTATGTGATTGGTCTTTTCAAAGATCTTGAACTACAAAAACAAAGCAAGGAGCTTTCTTTGTTGAGAGAGTTGATGTTATCTCTGGCATTCAACCTAAGATGTTTGGTGGCAAAAGTTACATACTCAGAGGGAGTGTATCACTTGCCTTGATTATCCTCATCCTTTTGGTGATATTACTCCTGGTTTCTGAGAAGAACCCGCTTCGTACTTCCATGTTTGAAGTAAAACGTCAGTTTTCAACTTCTTCTTCAGGTATTCTTCAGTTTCCAGCCTTTAGTATTCAGATTTTCCTTTTCAGCAAGACACAAATATAGTAGTTTTATGAACTCTAGCTACCTCAGGAAACTATAGTCTGGTTTTTTGATACATTTTGGTTTCTTATACGAATTTACATTTGTTTATTTTCACTCTGTAGTTTGTAACTTTGCAAAAGGGAAATGGGTGGAAGACCGGAAGCGACCATTGTATTCTGGTTTTGAATGTAAACAGTGGTTATCAACCATGTGGTCCTGTAGAATCATGGGCAGACCCGATTTCTCGTTTGAGGGTTACAGGTGGCAACCAGAAGGTTGCAACATGCCACAGTTTGACAGATTCATCTTCTTGAGAAGGTATGTCAGATTTTTTCTCCAATTTCGTTCTAGATTCTTTCCTCGTGAATATATTCAAAGTTTCTGCCTCTCATTGGTGAACTGAGAATTTCCAGCACCTTGCAAGTGATTTTTGAATAATGAAATATTCTTGAACCATCGTTTAACTATCATATGTTGTAGCAGAGCAAGTTATTGAAAATCTCTCAAATCGCTTACTGCAACTTTGCTTTCATTAGAATGCAGAATAAAACGATAGCATTTATAGGAGATTCGTTGGGACGGCAACAGTTTCAGTCTCTGATGTGTATGGCCACTGGTGGTGAAGAGAGCCCAGAGGTTCAAAACGTGGGATGGGAGTACGGTCTGGTGAAACCCAAAGGAGCTCTCCGTCCTGATGGTTGGGCTTATCGGTTCCCCACCACAAACACAACGATCTTGTATTATTGGTCAGCCAGTTTATCAGATTTGGTACCAATGAACAACACAGATCCACCTCGTGTGACTGCAATGCATCTGGACCGTCCACCAGCATTCATGAGAAACTACCTTCACCGTTTTGATGTATTGGTTCTAAACACGGGCCACCATTGGAACAGAGGTAAAATCGAAGGTAATCATTGGGTGATGCACGTAAATGGAACACAGGTCGAAGGCGAATATCTCAAGGATATCAGAAACGCTAAGGATTTTACAATACACAGCGTTGTGAAGTGGCTCGATGCACAGCTTCCATTGCATCCGCGGTTGAAAGCTTTCTTTAGGACGATTTCTCCGAGGCATTTTAAAAACGGAGATTGGAATACAGGAGGAAACTGTAACAACACGGTCCCTTTGTCTAGAGGAAGCGAAATCAGAGGCGATGATGGATCGATCGATACAACAGTCGAAAGTGCTGTAAATGGGACAAGGATCAAGATTCTTGACATAACTGCACTTTCTGAGCTAAGAGATGAAGCTCATATCTCAGGGTCTAAACTCAAACCCAGAAAACCGAAAAAGGCGAGTAACGTGACTTCACCAGCTTCAACGATCAACGATTGCTTGCATTGGTGCTTACCCGGGATCCCAGATACTTGGAATGAACTTTTCATTGCCCAGATTTGAAGTGTTCAACATTATCACACACAAAAGCTAGTTCAGTGGATTGGCTCTATTGATTCTTTGTTATAGAAAGATTTTTTTCTTTTTCTTTTTTTTTTTTATAGAAAAACAAAGGTTCCAATTGAGTTAGTTTGTCTTTACAAATAGGGTTTGTAGAAAATTTTCCCTTGATGGTATTGGAACTTGTTCTACAGTCAGCAGTTGTGGTTTCTGCATTCAACTGAGACATTTACAGATATTTGATTCATATGAAGACGCTTGTATGTGATGGTTAGTATTGGTTACAATCTGGTTTATACATGAAACAACAATTGATTTTTACTGATGTAGATCATCCACTTGATTTGAGACAGAGGGATACTGTGGGGATTGGTGGTTCAGTGGTCTTGAGTATCTAGAATGTGAAATCCGACAATGTGAAGCTTCTCCTGGGAGGAAATTCAGTTTATTAAAAAAAAAAAAAAAAAGAAATTCAGTTTCAAATGGAAATTTTGTTACAATATAATTAATTGTTTAGATGACTTTTGCGCTTGATATTTATACTTTTAAAAGTTTTTAAAATACGTCTAGATTTGAAATATCTATCAGTCTATTATTATCAAATTGATCAATAGCAATCGGTATGAGCTGGTTTCTGCTCGTCGTGAGGTTTGAGTCTACGGTCCAAATCCAAACCTTTTTTTTTTACCAAAACTTTCGTTTATATTTTTTGTTTTTAATTTATTTTTGTGAGGTTTTATAAAGTTGGAGTAGTTTAAATATAAATTTGACAAAACACTTGAGGCCCCTAGGAGCAAATAAGGGACGTTAGATGATGTGCATTAAATTAAAGTGTCTCGAATATTTAATGCTCTGTTTTTTGTTTTTTACTTATTTTCTTCAATAAATCAGTCTCCCTCTAATTATGATTGTTTTCTCTCTAATTTTTTTCTTTCTCAATTTCAATTTGAATTTCAATTCAAGTTCCTCGTTTCTTTCGTTAATTTGTAACGTTTTTCTTCTCTTTGCCAATTTTTTCTCCTCCCAAGACAAAATTAACAATGAACTATCCTCACATTTTAATTACTTTATATTAATGTTAGTTGTAAATTATAATCACCAAGAAAAAAAACGTAATAAATACACGCCACGTGTGGTTCTGCCGAAAGTGTTGCATGTGAAGCTGCCTTTATACTTGGCCCCAACCAATCCCAATTATTGCCTCTCTATTTCCACAATTATTCAACCAAAAACCAAAATTCATTTCTTCTTCTCCATATAAATGAACTACTATAATTTTAAATATTACATATATTCCATTTGAACATCTGTTATATTTCTTCAGCACATGCAAAAAAGGAATATCAATTTCTTTATTATTATCATTATTCATAATTTGGTATATTAAAATCAGAAAATGTATTCATCTACACAGATTGTTCCATACATTTTCTAGTCATATATCAAACTCACATCAGACAAACAAGTGACGTGAAATATTCCCAGAAAAAAATATACATACAATACAAGACTATATGAAATTATATTGCAATGAAAAATTATAAACATAAGTAAATAAATATTAAATACCAAGAACGAAAAATAAAAACAATAATCTGAAAAATTGTATAGAAGAAGAAAAACAAAAGAATTGAGAAGAAAGATTGAGAGAGAGAGATCATCGCCTGCAGCGAGTAATGGCGCTACAGCCACGAGAGTAAGGGTTGGCCTGAGCTCCACGTCGGCAATTGTAGTAAGATGCGCCGCGGCGAGAGCAAGGAACTGTGTTTCTCCTCAGCGCACCGTAGCTTATGTACCTCGTCGTCGCTAAGATGCGCCGGTTGATCTCAGAGTCCATCTCGAACTCCTCCGTCGTCGCTAAGGAGCACTCGGCGATGGAACCAATGCACTCTGTCTCCATCGGCATCAAATCGGCGGCGAATCCGGCGGATTGGGAGGTCGCGGCGGCGAATAACCAGTGGACGGTGAGGATTGCGATGATTGCTGCACCGGATTTTCTCGAGAGTCCTCTCATTTTCTCTCTCTCTCTCTTCCTCTCTAAGCTTTTTTTTTTAATCAAAGACAGAGAAAGAAATGGGTTAAAAGAGAAAGAATAAATGGAAAGGCCACTAGGATTAGGGAGTATTTACGGGTTATGCCACTTGACTGTATTTTTTAGCTCGAGATATAAAGGATGTTTAACGCGTTATAAATGTCTTATGTCATCCACTAAATTTCTTTGTTTCTGACTTTTTGATTTTGATTTTATTAAACTTTGGATAAGAGATGACAATTGTATATGACGCATTTACTTGAATATACTACCAACTGATGAAAAAGAATACATACTGTATTTAAGCCTCAAATTGGTTAACAATCAATAACTAAAGAGATATTTGAAACTAGTGAAAGAAATTCTAAATAAATGAAAAAGAATATAGGAAGGAAACAAAAGAAGTTAACCATTTTTGGCCAAAAAAAACACACAAGTAAATAATTGGTCTTATGTATTTGGTTTGTTGGTTCATTGATTGATGAATTGAATAAAAGCTTCTATGACTTTTAGCTCCAAAAGTTTGGAGAAATGCATATCACTATAGCTACTAATTTAAGATTTTGCATATTAAGTTCCATGGACTATATGTGGTTAGCTATGATCAATGTTCAAAAACTCACATAAACGATAAGTAAAAAAGAATGATTCGAACCACATCAACTAAGGTGTAGACAAACAAGAAGAATTTCAGGAGACGGTGTGTGCAGAGTACAGTGTTTTCGAGCCCAACGCATGTGATGAGAATCAATCTGGATACCCAATTTCTATCCTAGACCAAACCAGTTCGTTTATTGGTTTACGAAAATGACTGAATCTCTGAGATTTGGGAGCTCAATTCCATAATTTCACAGCCTCTTATCATGTCAAGAACAGGGGAGAAACTTGGTTTTGTGATCGGTATTGCAGGGCATATCAATCTGCTACAAGCCGTGGTGTTATGGTGCATCATTAGAATCAACTAAACCGCGATACTACAGACCAAGAGTGCTAGTACAATCTAAACGTAGTAGTAGTAGTAGTAGTAGTCACAAGATCATAAGAACAAACATTTTCATCATCTAATGCTCAGCTTCTTTCGCATTCTCATCAGTCAGCCGAGCTTCCACTTTCTCTTCTGTCGCCTCACCTCTCTTATCCATTTGCTCTTTTGAATCTTTGGAGTTATCTTGTAGCTGCAAGGACAAACAAGACAATCATGGAGGACCCGTAAGCTGGTTTCTGGGCTATACATATTTGATCTGTTGAAAATACTATTAGGAAGAAAGAGAGTATCACGAGACTCACGCCTAAGCTTTTCAAGCTAGCTGAAACATCATCTTGCTGCTGATTTAAGGTGGTTTTCAGATCTTTGAATTCCTGGGTTTTTGTGGAAACGAAACGAATCAAATGTGCATCATGAAACAGAAACCGGTAAGATATCAATGTGCCTGCTGCTCTATCTACTTATATACCTCACGTAGCTGCTCAACTTCAAGATTCAGAGTCTTTTTCAGCCCAGAGAGCTCCTGTAAAGCACCGAGTGAATGATTCATTATATCTAATGTCAAAACAGTTCAAGAGGAGAACTCTTGTGTCGCCAGAAACTGATCCCGATAAAGGAAGCAATTCTCTTTGGGAGCAAAGGTTGTTTAAAGAATATATTTACTTGCCAGACAAACCACAAAATGTATGAAGATGATTAAGAGGACTAGAAATGGAACTTACCTCACGGTAGACTTTAACTTGGGTGTCCAATTTACCTCTCCAGCTTTGCAAGTCCTGTGAATGTGATGGTAAAGACATAGATGTAAACTTGGTTTGTTTAGAAAATAAAATTGATGTCTGAACAACATGAGAAAGTCCAGATGAGAATATGGTGTTGAAACCTGTTTCAGATTCTGGATCCTGTTAAGCAACTCGGCCCTTGATTCGTTCAATTCCTACAGAAAACGAAATCCAGACTTCAGAAAACCGCTTGATCAGAAGATTTGACCAAAAATACTAATAGGAAAAGATGGGAAGCGACACAACTACATTACCGTGAGCTTTGAATCAACAGGGCTGGTATTTTCTTTCTTCTGCAGCAGAAGAAACAATCAAGATCAAATTTCAGTTAACCACTTTAAGAACAAACCCACACGGACAAGGACAAAATCATAAGGCACAAATTTTGTGGACAATCAATGCTCTAAGATCAGTGAGATTGTTGTTATTAATGTTGACAATCAGAGAAACGATTGCACAGAACAAACCACAAAAAACGTCATAATTCAATTATTTTTCACCAAATGGGAGAGTTATTGCAAGAAAATCTGACTCCAAATCTAAAGAGATACACAACGATAGCCAAGAACCACCAAGAGAAAAAAGCTTTGCAAGTGAATCAACTCAACATCAATGTAACCAGAATCTGAGATTGTAAAATCTGTGGAACTCCCTTACATTTAGAGTTGAAATCCTCAATTAACAAAAAGGGTAAAGTCACACGCAAAAAGATTGAAAAAGAGCAGAAAGAAACGAGACCTCCTATTCAACTCGAATCGAGAATTGAAATGGAAAATAATATCTATAACGTAGCAGACAAAACACGGATCTAGGTCCGAAATGCCAGTGTTAATCCCAAACCCTAGATAAATATTTATATCATAAAACAGCCGCAAACTCTCGATTTCAGACCAAAACTCAGAAACCCAGAGCCCTAAGATAGAGAGATTACAGGAGCAGTAGGAGAAGATACGGAGACAAGAGCCGCGGAAGATGTTGAATCGGAGGTTTGGTCCGCCATTATAGATGTAGAATTATGTGGTAATAGGGTTGAGGAAGAAGGAAGAAGAAGATCTATAAAAGAGATTTGGTAAAGTGACAAACAAACAACATTCAGACTATTTAGTGATGTCGTTGGGAGCGACACTCAAATTTCAAAAACACAAAACAAAAATTCAAATTTTTTTATTTTCATCTCTAGGATTGTTTTTCCCAATACGTGATCTAACACTCATTTCAAAAAAAAAATACATATATATATATATGCTTATATTAAATTTAAATAAAAAATAATAATTGATCAATGTATCATAAAATACTAATGTTTTGTTTGTATAGTTTGTGTGTATTTCAAGCAAATTTCATAATTTAGATGTCCTATTTTGAATGTCTACCATTTAAAGTTGTGGACTTGGGAGCGTATGTAGGCGGCCAAAATTTAAGATGCGCCTTTCGCATATTTTGTAGCTATATTATTTTCTCTATTTAACTATTCAATTTAGTTGAGTTTAAAAGATTGTGGAATCATATATATAATGGGAGAGTAACCAATCTCATAATATATATGATTTCAGTTTTGTAAATGATGTTTTTCAATTTGATTAACCAATTTGATTTAAGCTTATGCATTTCGAGCATCGGGACGGGAAATTAGGGTTAAGAATTGGGAATGGGTAATTAGGGATAAAAGTTGGAAATGGGTTATTCAGATAATATGAAAAAGTTACTTAAAGTATTCCCCATAAAATCTAGGACAACTAATTTGAGTAAAGATCGACTTGAGGATAATTTTTTTGTGTAAAAATTGACTTTGAAACGTGTATTTCGGATAATTTCCAAAAAAATTTAAAGATATTTTTGAATTTTTTAAGATAATTTTATTAATTGAAAAAATATATCCAAAAGGGAAATTAGAGTTATATCCATTTTCTTATATGTCAGGGTATAATATTTGAACCCAAATGGAACTCGTATGCGTCTCGAAATGTACAAACCTAGTTTAATTAATATGAACATTATGATAATACATGTTGACAACAAACAAAAATATTTTGTATCGTATTGAAATTAATTGATATGTATAAAGTAGGAACTAAAACATTAATTTTACCCCAAAAAAAAAACTGAAAACATTAAAAAAATTAAAATAGTTGTTTTTTCTTTTCTAATATACATAAACTTTTTTTATGAAACGGTGTGGGAGTAAAAGAAAGCGAATTATAAATGGAGTAAAGTTTGATGTCAAAAGAAAGAAAAAATGGAGTAAAGTTAAGTGAGTCGAGACACGGGAACTAGTTCCTTTGCAGCAAAGGTAAAGATCAAAACTCTCTCTCTCTCTCTCTCTTCCTGAGCCGACTCGGTCGACACTCGGTGGCGACTCAATGGGTCAGGAATCGTTTATCTACAGCTTCGTCGCCAGGGGCACTATGATTCTGGCCGAGTATACCGAGTTCACCGGTAATTTTCCGTCGATTGCTGCTCAGTGTCTCCAGAAGCTTCCTTCTTCCAGCAACAGCAAGTTCACTTACAACTGCGATCACCATACCTTCAACTTCCTCGTCGAAGATGGCTACGGTTTGATTCTCTCCTTCTTCTCTCGGTTTTTCATTTTCTCGGGGAAACATACAGTGTCTCGACAAGGGATGCTGTTTAGCTTAAAGCCAGTAAGGTTTTGATGGATCTAGCTCAGGATTAGCTGATGTGCATCATCTGAATCTTAGGGAATTTCGTAGATCGGATTCGCCTTACAAGGCGATTCAACAGTGTTTTTGTATTTACAAGGCGATTCAACAGTGTTTTTGTGTGTTGGTTCCCGAGAGATTTGAAGTAAAATAGAAGAAAGAATTGATTCCTTTTTTTGCTCATTTGGTTTGCAGAAAGTTAAAAAAATTTCTAAATAAAAATGTATCAACAGATGAGGTAAATTGTATCTAAGTTTGATAGATTTCTGTGGACTTTGTTTTCTTTGTAGATTCAATTGGTAACTGAACACCTCAAATTCTTCGACTGTTTTGTAGTTTCTGTGTACAATCTATTAGTATTTCTTGTTTGTTTTGTATGGTGAACACATTATGCGTCCTATTTGTGGAGATACCTTTACGTTATGCAGATTGGAGATGTTTGTGCCAGTTTTTCTATAAGAACCAGTTATGATTTTGGAGATGAAAATACACACATGTATTCAACAATTAACTAAGAATATTAGATTTGAAGTCTAACCAAGGGTATATCATATGAGTGGGGTTCCACTCTATATAAAGTTTCTTTGACATGCATGAGGTAGGATTTGACTGAATACTGCTGTCCCCGACTTGGAATCTCCCTATTTAGCACTGTATGCAGGTTTAAAAGTTGTTAAACATCGGTTATTTAGCTTTATTATTCAAGTAGAGTCTACTTATTGTTACTTTGGGCATGTTAAACAGCGGAAGATCTTTTGCTTTTATGTGTGGTGCCCTCTGATCTTTTCAGGACTTAGAAACTGATTAATGCTTTGTGTGTTAGCTGACACCTACTTCTTCCGATAAAAAGCGTCCTCTTGAATATTCTAGACTGTGTCATACATAGGTGCATTTCACTTATATTACCCTCCTTGAAAATGACATAATTCCTTGTTTTACGTTTTCAGCATATTGTGTCGTGGCAAAAGATTCACTTAGCAAGCAAATTTCGATCGCATTTCTGGAGCGTGTGAAAGCTGATTTCAAGACAAGGTATGGGGCTGGAAAAGCAAGTACAGCTATCGCCAAAAGTCTGAACAAGGAGTTCGGGTACTTACCTTAAAACTTTTGGTGACTATAATGACATAGACGTGAGAGATTTCGTTCTTGATGAAAATGGTAACGAAAATTGCAGGCCGGTCATGAAAGAACACATGAAGTATATTGTTGACCATGCAGAGGAGATTGAAAAACTAATAAAAGTCAAGGCTCAAGTTTCAGAAGTTAAAAGTATAATGTTGGAGAATATTGACAAGGTAATGAACATCATTGACTCTCATAGTTTTTATTGCACTCTTATGTTTTTCTGCACACTTAGACAACCAATCATTCTCCTGGAACAATGATGGCCCTGCGAAAAAGCAATTACTTATGTCCCCTTGAAATGGAGACAGGTCACTGTATATCCAATAAATGCTGATCTGTTGATCTTATTCTCAGGCCATCGACAGAGGGGAAAACCTAACGGTTCTTACTGACAAGACCGAGAATCTACGCTCTCAGGTAAAAGGAAACCTTGACCGTTTATAGCTAAACCTCCTCTGAAATAGCCTCTTTAATCTATGTTTTGTCTTTTGAACCTTTTAGGCGCAGGAGTACAAGAAACAAGGGACACAAGTGAGGAGGAAATTGTGGTACCAGAACATGAAGATAAAACTTGTGGTTCTCGGGATCTTGTTACTACTTGTTCTCATAATCTGGCTTTCGGTTTGTCACGGGTTCAATTGCACAGATTGAAGACACAACAAATCACTCAGAATGTGATGTTAGAGCCTTTGGCGGAATTGGCGACGGAGACAAAAAGTCTCTGGTATAGAGATAGGAGAGAAAGAGAGAGAGAGGAACAAAATGGTACCATATATATTGTAGGTTGAGTTTGGATGTTGTATGATAAAAAAAGTTTTATTTTCTACGGACCATTCGCATCTTCTATGTTGCGCAACAATCAGTGAGGATATTCTCGCTGTAATGTACTTGTAGCGTACCTTCTGAGACAAAACTTGATGTATAAAAAAAAAGATAACTACGCCCACCGTGGGACTCGAACCCACGACCACAAGGTTAAGAGCCTTGCGCTCTACCAACTGAGCTAGACGGGCTTTGTGACAAACAACAAACATAATATATTGACATAACTATAACCCAAAACCAAGGTTGTATCTTTACATCCCCAACAGATACAAAGACAAGATTTCGGCATCGAGTGCACTTTAGAGGTTTAAGTGAAAACATGACGAATAGCTATCTTCTGGTTTGAACAAATCCAAATTTCTACAAGTTTCTTTGTTTATTTGAGTTTAGCAGATGAAAACTCGTTAATGTGGGAAACTGGGAAATTTCAGTGTCTACAATATATGTCTCAATAAGATTAGAGGACAAATTGGCTCATAATGTGTATACAAACATCTGTGCTCCACATTGTTTGGCATGACAACCAATAGATAATTCTCTGTGCCCAGTTAATTGAAAAAGTTTCAAGCTTGTGAACATTTTGAAGGTTTTGGGCTACTATAAAATCAAAGCAAGCAAGCTGTTTCCAGTACAAATCTGAATCTGAATAATCATCAGCTTATAGATTTGCAAAATCAATGTAAAATTTTAGCTTTTACATACTCAGAACATTCATAAAAACAGCCACAGCACCTCAAACAGATTCATAAAAATCAAGACTTCCATAGATCCAACACCATGTTCCACAAAATTTGTAACAGCTACATACTTTAAACCTCAAAAAACTTAAAACAACAAGCAGAATCAAACCTAAGATCCCAAATTGACAAAACCTTTCAACTTTTTCAAAGCTCGTCTTCATCCCTCAGATACTCCCCAATATCAGCTTGATGAAGCACAACGATACCATTCGGATCCAATTTCCGGCAATCCTGAGTGCTCTTCGCCGCAATCCCAAACCCTAGCGGAACATCAGACATCGAGAACACGACAACTCCATCTCCAGGAACAATACTATCAGTAATCCTCCCTAATCCTCCTTTCAACACATGGTTCCCGTAAAGAAACGACATCTCCGATGTGGGTTTCAGCCATACCTTGTGTTTAGCGTTCGCCGCCAAGAGATTGAGCGACATGATCGTCAGGTGGAAACTCCCGGCGTGGGTGTACTTCCCGATGCAGGTTCCGAGCGAGACTAGGTTTTTCCGGGAGATGTTCGTGGCTCGCTTCACTAGAGACTCGCTGACGTAGTAGACTCTGTTCTTCTGGAGGCGGAAGCAGTAACGGCCGGATTCTTGGTCGGGTCCTTCGTGCGAGGGGTTCTCGACGATGTTCTTGAGGTTATTGCCGACGAATTTGAAGAGCTTCTCGAAGACGACGGTCGTCTCGTTCTCGTCTAACGGCCGCATTTTTAGGGAAGAGGAGTGATCTAGGAGAAGAAAGAGCTCTGTTTTTTTCTGAGATTGAGTTTTCTAGGGTTTTAGGGATTTAGTACCAAACCTAATGTGGCCGACGAGTTTTTCTAATTTCCAATTTGGTCCTTTACAAATAGGTATTACCATTTATATCCCTTAACTATAATTAAAATTACCACTAATACTTGTATTTTTTTTCCAACAGTCCTAAACTGACCATTTCTATCCATGATTTTGTAAAAGTCTTGAGCCTTCTCAATCTCTTCTAGATAAATCGCGAATGCTGACCAATCCATCGATGCACACATCATTTTGACCAATTTGAAGCAATCCATTATAAAGCTACTAAAATTTTTTATTTTTTTGTGCGAACATGCGTATAATTGTCTAGATAAGAGTTTCTATTTCTAGATGTGTGAGAAGAGGTTTCTGCATGAATTTCGAATTTCATAAGAAATATATAATGATATTCTTATTTATTTATTTATTTTTTTCAACCACACATTAATTAAACATCGACTCTTGATTGGTTGCCCAAATTCTTATTTATTTTCTTAAAAATATTTATGTAAAACAATTTATGGACTAAATACACATATAAAATTGTCGTCTCTCAAAGTTTTAACACGTACAACCCTCTTAATTATAACTTATAAAATTAGTGAGATGTATAACATTCAACTTTATGTAATCAAACGCTTCTAATATAAATACTTTATGATCCCCTTTTTGAACATCTTAGGTTATTTTTATTTTTAAAAGTATGGAAATCGACACATACCAAAAATATTTAATGTTAACAAATTCGCTATGAATGATAGTTATATAATGATAGTTATATATAACGAAAAATACAATCTGCCAAGATACGACCACGACATTATATAATCCAATAAACCATATGGCTTCAACCACTACCCATAACGTAGATATAATATTTAGTGAGACTGAGAGAGATAAAGATCATAAAGAAGAAATGGAAGAATTGGACATAGTAATAGTGGGAGGAGGCATTTCTGGTCTTGCAATTTCCCTTGCCCTTCACAGGTTCATTCTTTTCTCCTCTCTCTTTCTCAATTATATATCTCTTAATTAATTATGGTAACTTGTAAAACATATACATGGATATTGACTAATTACCTAATCAAATATTAATATAAAGGAAGGGTATAAAGAGCATTGTGTTAGAGAGATCAGAGTCGGTAAGATCGGAAGGAGCAGCATTTGGTATTCAGACTAATGGCTGGCTTGCTCTTCAACAGCTCGGTGTCGCCGATAAGCTTCGTATTAACTCTCTCCCAATTCATCAGTACGTTCCTAAATAACTATCTTTTAGTTAATATTAATTATAATTCATATATCAATGATTTATTGTACGGTACTAAAACAGGATTAGGGATGTGTTGATCGAGAAAGGGATCAAACGAAGAGAGTCGGTTGGACCAGCGTCGTATGGAGAAGTAAGAGGTGTAATAAGGAATGATTTGGTCCGAGCTTTGGCTCATGCTCTTCCTCTTGGAACTCTCCGGCTTGGTTGCGAAATTGTGTCAGTGAAGCTCGACGAAACGATGTCTTTTCCGATTGTCCACGTTAGAAATGGACAAGATATCAAAGCAAAGGTCTAGCTAGCGACTGTAGATATATCATTTAGTAATGATCAATAATTGAGTAGTGGAATATGTATATATTATTCGCCAGTGACGTTTTTGGAAGTCGTGATTAGCGTATCCATAAATTCAATAATTTGTTTGTTTTTTATCAAAAAATATTTTTATTGAAAGCTACATGTTTAGCACGATATGGTCTATATGTTATTAACTCTATACTTTCTTTTAATTCAGGTTTTGATTGGCTGCGATGGGTCGAATTCTGTAGTCTCTCGATTTCTAGGACTAAGCCCGACTAAAGCTCTCGGTTCTCAGGCGGTCAGAGGGTTCACAAATTATCCGGACGGCCATGGATTCCGGCAAGAGTTTATAAGAATTAAGATGGATAATGTCGTAAGCGGACGACTTCCCATAACTCACAAACTCGTCTTTTGGTTTGTTGTTATGCTAAAGTGTCCCCAAGGTAATTTATATTTTCTCCGTTCATGGTACAATTTATATGATATATTTCTATTTGATATAAAATATTAGAAATCGACATTAATACTTTCTATATATAAAAGGATTAGAGTCTAATCAATAAAAACTATATAAAACATCTATTGATTAGTGGCATTTCATTCTTTACGCACGTGTGAAATCCAAATTAATCTCGGAGACCTCTTAATTAATATGATATATTTGATAAGCTTTTTTTTTTTGTCTATGATACATTTGTTTTAGTATATACAAAAATATATTTTGTTCAAAAAAAATGTAAGAAAAATTGATAATTTCGATTTATCTAAGTGAGTGTTCAATGTTCATTGACGTATATATGATGAATTTGTTATATAAACAGACTCAAACATTTTCAAAAATCAAGAAGATGTCGCAAAATTGACACTAGCATCGGTCTGCGAATTCTCGGAAGAATGGAAAGAGATGGTGAAGAAGTGCGATATCGAGTCCTTATATATCAGCCGTTTAAGGTACCGAGCTCCGTGGGATGTTCTGTCCGGTAAATTCCGACGTGGCAATGTGACAGTGGCTGGAGACCGTATGCACCTGATGGGTCCATTCTTAGGACAAGGCTGCTCGGCTGCACTCGAAGACGGTGTTGTTTTGGCTAGATGCTTGTGGAGGAAGTTAGGTCAAGATGGTATGAACAATGCCTCTTCAAGGAAGAGAATCGAAGAAGCGATTGATGAGTACGTTAGAGAAAGAAGAGGGAGACTCGTGGGGCTCTCGACGCAGACGTATCTTACCGGTAGATTAATCGAAGCTTCGTCGCCGGTGACGAAGCTCTTGCTTGTAGTTTTGTTGATGATTCTGTTTCGTGACCAAATTGGTCACACTCGATATGAATGTGGCCGGCTTTAAATTCGTTATTGATATATGTCTTACGTATGGACGGTCTAAGTGAGAGGTTGTGTGCTTCAAGACTCATGGGATGTTTTGTATCAACCAATCATTGTGTTTGCGAATGTTTTCTGTTTTTCTCTTTTTATGTTCGATTATGGAACTATGATATTATTCTTTTATATAAAAATAACATTTTTGGGGGGTTCGACATCTGCAAAATATATATTCTCAAAACAACCAGGGCTCATCCAATAATTTTGGATTCATTTAATTACTTTTTCTGAAAAAATGATAAAATATTTGGTAATGAAACATAAAAACATTTCTTTAACAAAAAAAAGTAAAGTTTTCACTAGATATACTGATTAAATAAAATCATGGAGTACCAATTACTATATAGTTACTTCCAAAAAACAACTTATTATTTAGTTTTATCTCCAAAAGAAACTAGAAATTAAGAAAGACCAAATACCAGGAAAAAAAATCCAATTTTCAATACTTTTCTCAAGACTTCAAACTATATCGAAAAGGTGAATTTTCAATCTTTATTCTAACAAAAAAAAAAACCTTTTTTCGCATTCTAATAAAAAGAACTAAAAATTATATACGTTTGAGTTTTAATAATTTTGATATATGAGAAAAGATAAGTATCGAGTCACACTCCCTACAACAAGTAGACATATATATGTACAACTAGTCTAAGATGAATTAATGTAGGTGGCGTCATCGCTTGCGTCAACGTCAACTTACTTGCATAAACAAACGTAGCACATGTTTGACTCGCAAAGACGATCCACCACCTGACACTCACGTGACTTGATTGTCTCCCAAGTAATTGTCGTCTTAACGAAAAGTCTTCGCTGCTATATAAATAAGTTCACTATGCATTCACATTCAGACAAACTAAAATCCAGTATTCAAACAAAACTCCAGATCTGAAAATCTCAGCTTTCAACTAAAACAAAAAAAATGGAAGAAATCGGAATAGTTATCGTCGGCGGCGGAATAGCTGGACTCGCCACTTCTCTTGCTCTTAATAGGTTTGTTATTTTTGTTTCTTTTGAAAATTAAATTACTTAATTGCCCCATTAATTCGATATGTAATTGAATTTTTGGGTTTACATTATTTATAAATTCAGGAAAGGTATAAAGAGTGTTGTGTTGGAGAGAGCGGAGAAAGTGAGATCAGAAGGAGCTGGAATTGGAACTCTCACTAATGGTTGGAGAGCTCTTGATCAGCTTGGTGTCGCTCATGAGCTTCGTCTCACTTCTCAACTTATTCACAAGTAATTATTTTATTCTTTAATCCTTTTATCCTAATTATTATTAATCAAACCTTTAATCCTTTTTATCCTAATACTTAATTGGATCTTTGATGTGAACAGAGCAAGGACCATGTTGATTGAGAATGGGAAAAAACGAGAATTCGTTTTAAACATCGAGTATGTCCCGATTCTCCTCTTTAATTCGATCATATATATATATATATTTGTTCAAAATTTGTTAATGATTTAAATATCTACTAATTGAAATGAAACAGAGACGAAGCTCGTTGTATAAAAAGGAACGATCTTGTAGAGGCCTTAGCCGATGCTCTTCCTCAAGGAACCATCCGGTTCGGTTCCCAAATTGTTTCGATAGAGCAAGACGAAACTACGTCGTTTCCGATCGTTCAGTTATCCAATGGAAATACGATCAAAGCCAAGGTAAAGTATCGTGATTAACCGTTTCAAACACCATTTTCCCTTAGCGTTTAATTACACCAAAAAAAGAATAAATTTTTTGAAATAGAAATCATTTGCTAACGTTTATAATTATAATTAACAAATAATTGTTTCTTAAGGTGATTTATTTGAAATAAGTTCATGCTCAATATAAACGTATACGCAAACAAAAACAAACAATTGATATCTTCATTAAAATGTTATATAGTCTAATGTTTTTGCTTCTCCCATAGGTCTTGATTGGATGTGACGGTGCGAATTCTGTCGTGAGTGATTATCTGCAGTTAAACCCGAAAAAGGCGTTTGCTTGTCGTGCGGTGAGAGGGTTCACTAATTACCCAAACGGCCATGGATTTCCACAAGAGCTTCTAAGGATGAAGACAGGAAACATCTTAATCGGAAGGCTTCCTTTGAGCAATACTCTCGTCTTTTGGTTTTTAGTACACATGCAAGACAATCAGCATCACAACGCCAAAGATCAAGAATCGATCGCGAATCTGTGTCTAAAATGGGTCGATGAATTGTCCGAAGACTGGAAAGAAATGGTGAAAACATGCGATGTAGAGTCATTATCAATGACACACTTAAGGTACCGTGCGCCGTGGGAAATCATGTTCGGGAAATTTCGTCGTGGGACCGTGACTGTTGCCGGGGATGCGATGCACGTGATGGGTCCTTTCTTGGGACAAGGTGGCTCGGCCGCGCTAGAGGATGCGGTTGTTCTAGCTAGATGTCTAGCTAGGAAAATGGGTCCGGACCACGGAGACTTGTTAAAGGATTGCTCGATGAAAAACATTGAAGAAGCTATTGATGAGTATGTGGAGGAACGTAGGATGAGATTATTCGGGCTTTCGACGCAGACTTATATGACCGGACGGTTGCTTCAAACGCAGTCAAAGGTTGTGAGGCTAATGTTTATTGTGTTGTTGGTAACATTGTTTGGGCGTGACCAGATTGGTCATACTAGATACGATTGCGGCCGTCTCTAGAAACTTGATGGACACTTTATAACTAGTCTTTAGTGTGAGGTTGTGTAAGGATTGTCAAATTATATGTTTGAGATGTTTTTTCTTTTCTTCCATGTATAATATCAATTTTTACTGTAAAGTTGGTGCTTTCTCTTTAATGTTTTTTGGCCAATTCTTAATATTCTTTTTTTGTTTAGTCCACTAAAACTAACTTTTAGTTTTCTAATTTATTTATTTTTGTTAGTGATGGGTTTAAGACTCCCTAAACTTAACCAATATTCATTATTAAATTCACTAGCTGTATGAAATTTTCTAAATTTGGTCTTTTAATTTATTTCGTAAATAATAATTTCCTTGAAACTAATTCATCTATATCTTTCCTCATGAGCATACTTTTATATATGTATGTCCAGTAATATCTATTATCTACTACATGATGTACTATAATAAAAAAAATTATATGTATGGAAATAAAAATGCTCTCAATTTTTAATATTTCATTTAAATGCATTGGATTTCTTAATTTTTCCCTAACCAACCATTTCTTTTTTTTTTGACAGCAAGTAAACATTATTTCTTTCTTTTGTTTCCATAAATTATTATATTGCTCTTTTCATTAACTTAACATTTAATATAATTTCCTACATTTAGTTCATTCTACCATTTTCTTAATTCATTACAAATCAAGCTTTCGTCTACCATTTATTATTTAAATAAGCTTAACTTTATTGTAACATCACGTTTCAGTGACACTCATGGCGAATCTAACTCTAGAGCTTAACATCATCTCTGCAAGTAACCTTACGAATGTCAATCTCTTCACAAAGATGGACGTTTACGCCGTCGTTACCATTCACGGCGACGATACCCAAAAGAAACAGAAGGTGAAAACCGCCGTTCGCTCCGGCGGATCTAACCCGACTTGGAATCACGCCGTGAAGTTTTCCGTCAACGAGAGATTAGCCCGTGACGGCCGTTTGACTCTCGTCGTGGGATTGATTTCTCGTCGCGTCCTTGGCAACAGAGATATCGGAAGAGTTAACGTCCCGTTACTTGAGCTTTTGAATTCAATCACGCCGTCAAGTAACGGTCTTGGGATGAAGTTTGTTACGTATCAGGTGAAAACTCCGAAGGGGAAACGCACTGGCTCTTTGACTTTCTCGTACCGGTTTAATCCGTCGCCAATTAAACCGGATTTCCCAGCGATCGTTAACCGGAGTTCTGTAGGCACGGCGGTTCCTCCGCCGTCGCAAATGAAGTATTCGCCTTCCGCTCCACCAGAATTGTCGTCAATTGAGTATCCCCAGCTGTCTCAACCGCCGCGTAAGAACGATTCCGACCATCGGAAACATCCCGTCGCCGCCGGATCGATCTCTGATCCTCTTCCGATATCCTACGGCGCTGCTGTGACGGATCCGCCGTATTTCTGTTCATCGCCTTATGGTAAACCCGGTTATGCTTACCACCACGCGCCACCGCCGCGATCTTCTTCCGCGTACTTTGCGCCGCCAGCACCGAGCCACCAAGGGTATGGACCGAACGGTTATGCGCCGCCGTCACCGGCGGGATATGGATACGGATGTCCAGCGACTCAACAGCCGAAGGGGATTGGGCTTGGGCTTGGATTGGGGGCTGGGCTTCTAGGTGGGCTGATGATGGGAGATATTGTGTCTGACGTGGCAAACTGTTTTGATCTTTGATTTTTATTTATTTATTTTTTTTGTTTTCTCTAAACAATTTCTTTCCCCTAGCTACAAGAATTCATCAAAGTAAGGTTTCTTCTATTTTTAATTTTTTAATGGCATGTATTAATCAAAAAAAAATGGGACAGACGAGAACAAATGAAATTAGGGGTGGGCAAAAAAACCATAACCGAAAAAACCGAACCGAACCAAACCGAAATAAGTGATTTTGTTTGGTTATGGTTTAATCTTAAAGTCCATTTGGTTATCATTTTTATTAAGCTTTCGATTTAGGTTTGGTTTGGTTAAAAACCGAATTGTTTTTATGGTTTTTGACTAAAATTAAAAAAAAATACTATAGTTATTTGGTTAATTTGGATTTATGGTTTATTATGTTTTTTTATTAGGTTTATTTTTGTGGTTTAATATAAAAAACTTAAAATTTAATACTAAAAACTAAAACATATACTAAATGAAATTAAATGAGCCATAATATATACTAGTTTTTTATATAATAATAGTATGTAATTTATGATGTTGTTTTTTAATACTTGCAAAAAATCTTATTTTTTGAGAGAAAACATGTTTATATAATACATTAATTTTCTTTTTCTTTTTGAAAAGTATGGATAAACCGAGAAAAATTGAAACCAAACCGAACCGAATTGCATATGGTTTTAATATGGTTTCTTTTTGTAAAACCGATAAAATCGAAAACCGAAGAAAACCAAACCGTACCAAACCGAATTACTAATGGTTTTTATATGGTTTAAGTTTTTATAAAACCATAAAACCGAAAAACCCGAACCGAAACCAATCTGAAAACCGAAACGCCCACCCCTAAATGAAATGATTTAGTGTTCTTATGATTTTTTTTTAACAACATAACTAAACTAAAAGAAGAATCCTAGACCGGTTGCTAAATATGTAGTTCCTACGTTTACATAAGAAGAAATCAGTAGACGAGAACGAGAAGAACGGGTAAGACAATATGCCTTAGAATTTAAATAACGGGGAACTAGAGAAAGAGAAAACCTAAGGAGGACGACGGAAGTTTTTCTAGCTCGTCTAGAATGTTTTAGAAAACATGTCATTTTTCAGGGTTTTGCAGCAATAATACCAACTCTGCACAATCTGTCTCAAACGCACAACAGACTAGCCGGTGGATTAGAATAGAATAGTCTGATTTTGAAATTTGTTTGATTTTTTTTTTATCATGTACAAGTTTTAAAATCCCAAAGTTGGACCAATATTATTCATTCTTCATATTTAAGTCATTAATTATATGTATATATCATAATTTTTTTATTATATTTGTTCTTTTCTAATTGTAAATAAGAATTCTTAGTATTTTTTAAAAAAATATTTCCCCTAATCTATATCTTTCCATATATTTGTTTTCTTTTGTACATTTCTATATCTATCATATGCACTTGTGTACATTGTACATGCATCCAAATCCAACTTTTCTTAATCTTTAAATTTATATCTTAATGCATTGGATTTTATACTTTTTGCATTCATAAGTCATAAGTAATAAATTCTTTTTCCGATTCACTTATTATTTTCTTCCTCTTTTTCAGTTCAGATTTTATTCGTTTCATTCAGTTTAACACTTTCCCAAGAAGTTTCATTGTTACACCTTTTCATATCCCACAAAAATAGCCTCAGTGCAACTTCTCTATAAATTGCAATCTAATCAAAAGAAAATCAAGCTTTCCTCTACCATATTTTATAAGCGTACCTTCATTATCTCACATGGCGAATCTAACGTTAGAGCTTAACATAAACTCCGCAAGTGACCTTGAAAATGTTAACCACATCACAAAGATGAGCGTTTACGCCATCATAACCCTTCGTGGCGACAAAACGCAAAAGAAACAGAATATGAAAACGCCCGTCCATCGCTCTGGCGGATCTAATCCTAAATGGAATCACGACGTCAAATATTCCGTCAACGAGAGATTAGCCCTTGAAGGTCGTTTGACACTCGTGGTGAAGTTGTTCTCTCATCGGCTCCTAGGCGATAAAGAGATTGGTATGGTCGAGGTCCCGTTACTTGACCTCTTGCGTTCACATACACCGTCAACTAACGGTAACGGTAACGGCCATGGGATGAAGTTTGTGATGTATCAAGTGAAAACTCCGTCGGAGAGAATGAAAGGTTATTTGACTTTCTCGTACCGGTTCAATGGGGCTTCGGTTATTTCCGGTCAGGCTTACCACCAGGGGCCAACGTCGTGGGCTCCACCGAGTCAGCAAGGTTATGGACAGTATGGTTACATGGCGCCGCCACCGCCCGGATATGGTTACGGAGGTCAGCAGCCTCAGCAGCCGACGAGGAATGAAGAAAGGCTACATAATGGTGATACTTTTGTTTCAGCAATGTCATTAATTAGTTAGTGACAACTAAAAATGTTATTCACGAATAATCGACATTTTAAGATTTGTGTTTGTTGAATGAATGATTAAACTAAGCAAAAAAATGGGCAACGAGGAAATTATTCTAGTGGCTAATACGGCTTTTTTTTAATAGAAAATTTGTTAGTCTAGATGGTTAAGAAGATTTATAAGAGCATATCCATTGAGTCAACTGAAAATCGTATTTTGTATCTTTTTGTTAATGAAATTTTTGGTGTTGCACAATGAAACTTATAATCCACGAGGCCTTTAAAGTCTGTGAACCTTAGAATTAAAGCCCATATATCCACTTTGCTACAAGTCTCATATGACATATCAAAATTAATGAGCTCATAATATTACCCAACGTCTTAAGGAATCTGATGTAATGATCTGTTTTGTTTTTTACCCAAGAGGAGCAAAATAAGATTAGCAGGTTACATTAATTGTGTGTTGAAATTATGAAAAATTGCACTATGAATTGCAAAAAAGAGGTTACGATCGAGCTACCACCTCATAAAACCCCATTAAAGAGATAGTGACTCGTGACCCAATCAAATCTCAAGGTTCTTAGTTTAAATAAGCAGTGAACACCTCTTGATCAAAGCATACACCACCACAAAACATCAAACATAAGAAACCTATTATCAAAAGGAAAAGACAGAAAGAGAGAGAAATGGCTTATCACATGATGAAGCTTATGCTATTATCACTTCTTGTGATATCGAATGGAGCTGACGATGATCTGATGAAGAAAGAGTGTAGTCACACTGCTTACCAAAACACTTGTCTCAAATGTCTTGAATCCGACCCAACCTCCCATCAAGCCAACCGTGTTGAATTTGCCCAAATCACTATACAATGTCTCCAATCTCAACTCGATATTCTCATTAAGTAAGTTTCATTAAAAACCATAAATCGATAATGTAGAAATAATATGTCAACGTATTCTCTAGTAGGTTTTTGAAAATAACTATGAAGAATTCTCTTTGATTACCCAATCCCTTTAATATTCTCTTGTAATTTCCTCTAATCATTCTTGTATATGTCTATATATTCGTTTTACACAAAATCATATATATTACAACATTTTTGTAATCGAATCTGCTTTCTCTTTTGTGAAAAAAATAAAATCTGCTTTCTCTTCAAACTTTTTTTTGCCTACCAGACTTCTCCTGTAAAGTTTTAGCTTCATAATATATCGTTGGATAACAATCTTTAATTTGTATATTTTTTTTGGTTGTAGCAACGTGACGAGTATATGGTCGAGGAAAAATGAGAGTGTAGCAATTAAGAAAGTTTTGGAAGACTGCAACAGAGGCTATTCGATTGCACAATTTCAACTTTACGTAGCCAAGCACAGTGTGATGATGCATCATAACTACACTAAAGCCATTGGGTTGGTGAAAGATGCGCTTAGCTATCCTCTGACTTGCAGAGACAATCTCCAAAAACTCAAGTTCAAAGAGTCACCTGAAGTTTATGTCGAGATCGGTCTCTATGGCCAACTCTCTTCTGTTGCTAGGACGATGATCCAGCGTCTAATCAAGTCTTTTATATAAGTTATCATGCATCGATCGTTTGTTAAACCACTGATTAAAATAAAATAAAATTCTATTATATTTCATGAATGGTTTAATTAATTAGGCTCCTCCATGCTCCATCTACTAAGCAGATGTTGTAGAAAGCTCATCATGTTTTCATAAAAAGGCTCTAATTAATGCTAAATCAGCTTAAATATTATTTAAAAAGATGTTTATGTTTTAACTATACTAATATGAGTTATCCTGCACAAACGTATATATACATACGAATATCAAAATTATTATATGGTTTTACTTACATAAAACAATACTATATAATGAAAGTTGTGTTTTATTCGAATTCTCATTTTTTTCTTCTATATAGAATATAAGAAATACCAAATCTTATATATTATTCATCCAAACTATGTGCCTGCATTTGAATATATCTCTTTCTTTTTGTTCGCGTGGAACTTTGTCTTATGTTATGTGTGATAGTGGGAAACCACTTGACCGACATAGACATGTTATTACTATATTTCTTTAGGAAAATAGTATTTATATTTGATTCATCTTTTGTATATGTAATAAAAAAATATAGAAACTCTCTCTTTTATAAAAATTTATATATACTCGTGAAAGTATTTGGTAAATATACGCATATGTAATATAAATTTTACGATTTTATGCAGATCTATAGATGGTGTCGATCATGAAATTTTATTTCAAGAGTTTATAGAATCTTGTTGATTTCAAACGTTGACACAATATACAAAAATGCGTTAGTTTTACATTTGGAAGTAGTTTAAAATCGAATAGCTATAACTAGAGATATACGTGTTTAAGTGTTCAAATTCATCGGATCTAATTTGAAATATTTGCGTGGCACATTTATGTTATTTTGACACATTTGTTGAGCTATATTACATTTATCCAAGCATTCATTTATGTTTTTTTGACACATTTGTTGGGAACTGATTATTTTCTACCCTTACAAACTATAATTTTCTATATGGTTATACTATACAATATTTTGTTTTGCGTATTATAATATCTACTCTACAACATTGACAAAAAAAAATGACAAAAACAAAAAATATCTACTCTACAACTTGGCGTTTGTTTACACTATAAATGGCCAATTTGATGTAATATAAACTAATGTTGACTCGAGAAATGACATCCATGTTATCTTTCTATAATTTTGTAATATCAGAAGATGTCCACGAGGCCTTTAAAAGTCTATATATGACCTTGAAATTAAAGCCCATATCCACTTTGCTACAAGTCTCTTATGACATATCACAATTAATGAGCTCATAATATTACCCCACGTCCCAAGGAATCTGATGTAATGATCTCTTTTGGTTTTTACCCAAGTGGAGCAAAAAAAGAATAGCAGGTTACATTAATTGTGTGTTGAAATTATGAAAAATTGCACTATGAATGGCAAAAAAAGAGGTTACAATCGAGCTGCGCCACCTCATCAAACCCCATTAAAGAGATAGTGACTCGTGATCCAATCAAATTTCAAGGTTATTAGTTTAAATAGGCAGCGAACACCTCTTGATCAAAGCATCACCACCACAAAACATCAAACATAAGAAACCTATTATCAAAAGGAAAATAGAGAAAGAGAGAGAAATGAGTCAAATGACTTATCCCATGATGAAGCTTATGCTATTTCACTTTTTGTGATATCGAATGGAGCTGAGGATGAGCTGATGAAGAAAGAGTGTGGTCACTCAAATTACCAATACACATGCCTCAAATGTCTTGAATCCGACCCAACCTCCCATCAAGCCGACCGTGTTGAATTCGCCCGAATCACTATACACTGTCTCGAATCTCAACTCAATATCCTCATTAAGTAAGTTTTATTAAACCATAAATTAAAAATGTAGAAATAATATTTCAACGTATTTTCTAGTAGATATTGGAAAATAACTGTGAAGAAATCTCTTTGATTACCCAATTCCTTTGATACGATCTCTTGTAGTTTCTTCAAATCACTCTTGTACATGTCTATATATTCATTTTACACTAAATCAACATTACAACATTTTTGTAACCTAATCTTTCTCTTTTTTTTTGTGCGAAACCTAATCTTTCTCTTTTGTGACAAAAAAAAAAAACTGCCTCCTCTTCAAATTTTTTTTGTCTACCAAATTTGACTTCCCTGTAAAATTTTAGCTTCATAGTAATATTAACATCTTTTAATATAAAAAATCTTACAAAATACAATAATATTACATTTGCGGTTTGTATCTCATAATAACGACTATTAATTTGTTTTTGTTTTTTTGGGTTGTAGCAACGTCACGAGTATGTCGCCGGGGAGAGGAGGGGAAGCAATTAAGGAAGTTTTGGAAGACTGCAACAGAGGCTTTTCGATTGCACAATTACAACTTCACGAAGCCAATCACCGTGTGATAATGCCTAATTACGATATAGCCAATGGGTTGGTGAAAACTGCGTTAAGCTATATATCCTCTGACTTGCAGAGACAATCTCCAAAAAACCAACTTCATAGAGTCACCTGAATTTTATGATGAGATCGCTATCTATCGTCAACTCTCTTCTGTTTCTATAACGATAATCCAGCGTCTCGATTATTTTATATAGCTCAAGAGTTTATCTACCTATCTACGTATCGATCGGATGCTACCACTAATTAAATAAAATAAATTTTATTATTTTTCATGGGTTGTTTAATTTAATTGCAATCCTCCATCATCTACTAAGCATATATGTGAAGAAAATTCATCAATTTATTTTCGTAAAAAGAATCTGGAGATAAATCATCTTTAATAATGTTTAAGAATATGTTTAGGGTTTCCACTAATAGGATCTATATTGCACAAACGTATCTTCATACAAAATATAAAAAAACTGTTGGAGTTACTTCAAATAAAACTATATAATGACAGTTATGTTTTCGAATATTCTCATTTAGTTTTTGTAATTACATAATATTAAATCTTACATATAATGTGCATGTATTTTAATGTTTTATCTTTCTTTTTGTTTGCGGGGAACTTGTCTTATTATGACTTATGTTATGTTTGATAGTGGGAAACCACTATAGCATAGATATCTTACTATGTATGTATATTTTGTTCTCACATCTTGGATAGGATTTGATAGACATGTATTGGCGAATCCCGGAGCAAGGTTGATCTCACTGTCGAAAATATCCATGTACCATTTATCTCTATTCCACATGTCTAGCATGGAACTTCACAGTCGATGTCGAACTTCATAATTTTTTTTATTCTTTTTACGTAAGAAAGAATTTGTTTTCTATTTGGAGTGTCACCATTTCCATGTAGCAGAGAGACAATTTCGTGTATGATTTGCCTGCTTGGATTATCTGAATGTTGTTACTTTTTTTTTTTGTCTATGTGCCCTTTCACACTACCTATTGAGACATAGTTATTGAATTGTGTGATTACGTGAATTTAATATTGAATTTATAAAATCGTTCGAATACTAATTACGTGAGCACCATGAACCATAAATACTATATCGCATCAATTTTTTGTAATTAGTAACACAAAATCGCTTTGATCAAACAAACAATGGCACTATACGTGTAAGCATTGACTAGCGTTAAATCGAATATTATTTGGTCCGTACATAACTAAATCGTTTCGACCAAGTTGATTTTACGTCATCATTTTTTTTTTTAATTTGTTGCTTTTTTTTTTAACCTTGCTAAGAGTCTATACAAGTATTTGATAAGATGTTTTTGTGCGTCTAATAGGATATCCTATCTATTCTATGACATGGTCAATTTGATATTTTGATGTATATAAATTAAAGTTGACTCGAGAAATGACATCCATGTTATTTTCAATAATATTATAACATAAGAAGATGTCCACAGATGCCCAACAAAAAGAAGAAGAAGAAGATGTCCACACATAATTTGTATATAAATATCTTTCTATACTTTACATTTGCCAAGACAGGACAAAACGCAAATCTCTTGAAAATGTCTTCACGACAGTTGCGAAAAGCCATAGAGAACCCAACTCTTGAGCTCAAAATTGTATCAGCTAGTGACGTGAGCCATATCGATGCCACGGACAAAATAGACGTATACGCCGTAGTTTCAATCAACGGCGACACTACTCAACAGATACAAGCGGCGAAAACACCCATCGACTACGACGGTGGTTCCAACCCGACGTGGAATCACACCGTTAGGTTTTCCATCAACGAGAGAGAAGCCAACGAAGGCCTATCGAATATTAAGGTCGAGTTATTTAGCTATTGGCTCGAAGGGAAGGATGACCTTTATTTGGGAGAAGTCAACGTCTCTGTTCAAGAGCTTCTTGCCTCAAATCCGCTTCCATCAGTTGCTAATGCTAACGTCAAAATGAAGTCGGTGACTTGCCCTGTCAAAGTCATAGAAGGAGGAAGTTCCAAAGCAACGTTGAGTGTCTTGTACCGGTTTAAGCCGGTAACGGTAATTGATCATGATTCGTATCCTCCAGCACCGGATCATCCGCCATCGATTGGTCAACCCGTTTATCCAAACCCGGATCAAGCAACATCAGGTCAGCCTGTTGTGTTTTCGCCTCGGTTTCAAACCGCTGCCACGACGAAAATGATCCTAGAGGTCGTGATCAAATTCGCCAAGGACATCGAAGATGTCAACGCCTTCTCGGCGATGGACGTATACGCATCCGTTGGGATTCTTAAGGACAGGAAGGTTAAGGATAGGATCAATACACCTATCGCTTTCTCCGCCAATACAAACCCGAAGTGGAATCAAACGATTAAGTTTTTGGTCGATGAGAAGTTAGCTCAAGAAGGACGGTTGATCCTCCTCGTTGAACTGATGAGCCACCGGCCTTTCCTTGGTGATAAGGAAATCGGATTTGTAAGACTTCCAATTAAACAACTCTTAGGCTCAAATCCACCTTCATCCTCGACCAATAATGATGCTAATGGTATGAAGTTGGAGACGCACGCTTTGACGGGTCCTTACGGGAAAAAAGGTGTCGTGAGCTTCACGTATAGGTTTCTTTCGGAACAAGTTACGGTTTCAACGGTTCCACCATCATCTACAACATCCCAACCATATATTATGTATGTACCGGTCTCGCCTCACTCATACACGTCATCGGATCCGATTCAGGTGACCTCGAGTTACGTGACTGTTCAACAAGGTGGAAATGCTGGTCCAAGCAACGGTCTAGTGCCAATATATATGCCGCCTAAATATCAATCACATGGATACCAGCAATACTCACCACGGAAGCCGCAACCGCAGCCGCAGCCACCACCACAACTGTCGCAGCTTAAACCACTGCCTCAGCAGCCATGTGCTCAGTCACTACCGGATACACAAGAAGCTTAATGTGTTGTGCACCCGTGCAAAATTTAATGCGTGTAAAATAATCTTTTCTCAGTTTGTTACTGATACATTGGCTGTTTTTGTTTTCCCTTCTTATAATTTGTAAGAAAATAGTTTTTTTTTTTTTCCTTCTTTTTTTTTGCAGTTTATTTGTTTTGTTCCTCTTTTTCATTAGTTTGAAATTTAATAAAATAAGTTTCTTCGATTCCTTCATTTTAAATTTGCCCAACACATTTTCCATCACTTTTTTCATATATATTCACATTTCCTGTTTCATCTTTTCGTTTTTGTTCACTTTCGTTTTTTAGTCATATTTAAATTTTATTTTTAACTCTCGGTTTTCCTTTCTAATTTTTAACATCACTTTCTTGTTATTTCTACTTTTTTATTTTTTTGGAACTGGTCTCATGTTTGATAGTGCGAAACCACTCGACACAGACATGTTCTCTCTTTTGGGAAATAGTCTAAATTTGATCCAGCTATATATATATGTACTTATAAAAATCTATGGTAAATTTACGCATTGACAGAACAAGTGTTTAGTTTTACCCAGATAATATAAATGATGTTAGATTAAATGATTTTTCATTTCAATATTTTTTGTTTGTTAACATATATTACACTAATACAAACCACTTACGTTATGTCGTAATGGTAATCGAATTCGAACTAACAGTTTAATTTGTGATGATTTTATCGTAGAACAAATTTACTCTTAATTTTGTTCTTAGTTTTCTATTGTCTCAAATTGACCCAGTTTAAGGCTATGTGCGAGGAATATACGATTTTGAAGTATTTGCTAAACTCTAATGGTTCTATAATATATCAATTAGTCCTGCTACATAAGCAACTAAATAATTTTTCAGCGTATTATAAATTTATAATAGGATATGTATATACTCTACAACATGGTGTTTGTTTACACTATGAGTGGCCAAGTTGAAAATGTTCAAAGAAAAAAAAAAGTGGCCAAGTTGATGTATGTATAAACTAAAGTTGCTTGAGAGATGACATACATGTTATCTTATCTTCCTATAAGATAGTAACATCAGAAATTGTCCACGCAGTTTTGTATTTTAAAAATCTTTGTCATATATTTTACATCTGTCAAGACAAGACAAGACGAGACTAGCTTTTCTCGAAAATGTCTTCCCGACGGTTGCATAGAAACATAGAGAACCCAACTCTTGAGCTCAAAATCATATCAGCCAGTGACGTCAGCCATGTCTATGCCACGGACAAGATGGACGTGTACGCCGTCGTTTCAATCAAAGGCGACGATACTCAAAAGAAACAAGCGGCCAAAACACCCATTGACTACGATGGTGGTTCCAACCCGACGTGGAATCACACCATTAAGTTCTCCGTCAACGAGAATGCAGCCACCGAGGGTCTATTGACCCTCAAGGTCAAGCTATTTAGCTACTGGCTCGAAGGAGAGGATGACCTTTATTTGGGAGAAGTCAACGTCTCGGTTCAGGAGCTTCTTGCCTCAAATCCGCTTCCACCGTTTGTTAACGGTAACGTCCATAAAATGAAGTTGATGTCTTACAATGTCAAATCCGTCGGAGAAACAACACCAAATGCAAAGCTAAACCTCTCCTACCGGTTTAAACCAGCACCGATTAAAGATCTCCATCCTCCTTCAACACCGGATTATTCGCCGTCATTTAGTCAACCTGTTTACCCAAACCCGGATCCAACGGGATCATGTCAGCCAGTCTTATATTCCCCTCAGTTACAAACCACCACGGTGACCAAACTAGCCCTAGAGCTCGTGATCAAATTCGCCAAGGACATAAAGAAAGTCAACATCCTCGACGAAATGGACGTATACGCTTCGGTTACAATCCGTGAGGGCAAGAAAACAATTACGCATAGGAGCAAAACACCTATCGCTTTCTCCGCCTATCAAAACCCAAGGTGGGACCACCCCATTAAGTTTTCCCTCGACGAGCCGTTAGCTCAAGACGGGCGTTTGATGCTATTCGTTGAATTGATGAGCCACCGGCCGTTTCTTGGAGACAAGCAAATAGGAGAAGTCAACGTCTCGATTCAGGAGCTTTTGAGTTTGAATCCACCGTCACCGTTTGTCAACGGTGATGGTAACGACATGATGTTGGTGACCGAAGATGTGTCACGTTCGTATGGGAAAAAAGGGACAATGAGCTTCACGTATAGGTTTTTGAAGGAGCAAGTTACACTTCCCAAGCCTTTACCATCCACAACTCCCCAACCATTTATCATGTATCTACCCGTCTCGCATCAGCCATACTCGTCACACGATTCTATTCACGGAGCCTCGGGTTATGTGACTGTTCACCCAGGAGCCCATGCCGGGTCAAACAACGGTGTAGTACCAGTATATATGGCACCTCCATATCAGTCACATGGATACCAACATCATTTAGCGCACCAGCCGCAACCGCATACACAACAACAACAATCCCAACAACCACCACAGAAATCGCAGTCTCGGCCACAACCTCAGCATTCGCACCATCAACCACTATATGATACACAATCACATCCATATCAGTCATATGAGTACCAACAATATTCACCACCGGAACCACTGCCACAACAACAAACCCAGATGCCAACTCAACAGCCGACACAATCACAGCCGCAGATGCAAGGTGCACGACCACAAGGTCCACAAGTGAAGGTGCAAGGGGGAAGCATCGCAGCGATAGGATTAGGGGCGACGGCAGTCTTGGGACGAGTAATAGGCGGAGCTTTAATAAGTGACATAATCTCTGATGAAGTAAACATTTACGAGGTTGAGGCTTGAGGGCTTTGGTTAATACATAGCCTGTGATGAATCCTTAATATGAAGACTGAAGTGAAGATTCGTTTTTTGCACGTTGTTCTATTTTCGTTTTTCTATTTTAATTCTATTTGAGTTTTGTAAGTTCTAATTTCGTTTTTCTGTTTGGTATTCGGTTTGCCTTGTGGATTATTTTGTTTCCTTCGCTTGTATCTTTCCATGGGAAATTTATAATATGAAATGCTCCATGAGAGTGTGTGTGTATTTTATTGGTGTGTAGTCATCTAACATTTCCCATCCGGATACATTAGTCTAGTGAGCGCATTATATCCTAATCCCATACAATCCAACGGATCTTTTGGTCAAACTTGCAAAAAGTGTAACTTTCAAGTTTTTAAAGAATCTTTGATCAATAGAAAAATATTCGTTTTCTTGCTACACGGTTCTAGAAATCCGGATTCTCCAAACTCCGGCGCACCGAATTTTAATATTATTAGAAATCTTTAAAATAATTACACACTCTTAATTGGATTTACACACAACTTAAAGAGCACCCTCTTAATTTGTGACCAAACAATTTCTAACATAACAATGAACACACTTGTTCACCGTAGCAAAGTAATCTATATTCTTTAAAACAGAAAAAAAAAAAAAAAAATTTTCTCTTTCTTCTGATATGAACGGCTAAACCTAGCAGTTCTCCACCAAACTCTTTTTATATTCGTTGAGTTGATGAAGACTCTAGATTTAGTTGCTTGATTTAGATACTTCAAATCTTCCTTATTTCTGATTTTCACATTTTTTTCAGTTATTGCAAATCTTCAATTGCATGCCTGCTCTACAAGAGCTATCAATACCTCATGATCATCTTCGGTTAGATGCACTGTCCATATCATCAATTCTTAGTTTAGCACAAACAAACAAAAATTGTCTAAAAACTAAACTCTAAACCATAAATCATAAACTCTAACCACTAAAACTTAATCTTTAACCCTGAAATGTAAATATAATTGTATATTTCCATAAATTTTTAAAATCCTGTCTATTTTTTAATTTAAAATGTTTTAGATCTTTTTTTCACTTATCTTAACATTGACTCCGTTTAAGATACGTGCGTCGCACATAAATCTTTTTATATATTTTAAACTCTAATTGTTATATATTAGTATATTACACACAATATTTTCTCTATGGTAATAGAATTTTCTTTTTTGGGTGTGTTTATTTTTTAACTAGATATAATTATCTTTATCAAAAAATGTCAACGCATTATGAAATGCTCATTGGGTTTTACTAATTCTAATTTCGTTGTTTTGTTTTGGTATTCGTTTTGGTTTGTGGATTTTTTTGTTTTCTTCGCTTGTTTGCTTGAAAATTTGTAATATGAAATGCTCCATGAGAGAGTGTATGTATTTCATTGATTTGTAGTGGCATCTAACATTTCCCATCCCGATATATTAATCTAGTGAGCGCATTATCTCCTAATTGCATACAATTTACTATTATTAATTTTCATCAAATTAGCAAACTTGGAAAATCTGTAACTTTCACAATTTAAAGAATCATTGATCCGGTTCTACACATCCTAGTCAATATTGTTTCACCTCTGGCGACATTCCACGTTTTACTATCCTTTTAATGTATGATGTATCTAGCGAATGCAAAGAGATGTATTCGTTCCTTTAACAATCATGATTCATGATCTTTCTTTAAAATGATTAGGAAAAAATATCTCAGATTATTTCATTACAAACTCTATCATCAATCATATCTACAAGCACACCGGAAAACGTCGACGTCTTGTTTCCCTATTTTCAAATGGGATTGACCCAACTTTAATTAGGATACGTGCGTGACAATATATGGTTTTTTCTAAAGAAATCGTTGAACCGTAATGGTCATCTCGGAACTGTTCTGTATGTCACGAATAATATATTTAATCCATTCATTTATATTATTAACATATATTAATTTTGAGATATAATCATAATGTATATATAGTGAAGATTAAACTTAAATGACATATACATTAATGAAAATATATATTAAATGACATATTTTAGTTTCAAAACGCCTTTTCCATTTTTTTTGGGCCAAAGAAACCGAACCTTAACTTTTGTAAAACCTCAAGTTCCATTTGATAATATAATTAACATTTTATCAAAAAAGAAAAGAAAATATATCTACACACATATACATTCAATAATTTTGGTTGACATGTCATTTCTTGAGTTGTGACCTATGGGACTTTGAAGAATCGTGTAGCAAGAAAACAAATGTTTTCATATTCATCAATGATTTATTCTTAAAATACTGAGAGTTTACACATTTTGCGTGTTTGTTTGATCTGAGTTTTGATGAATTGTATGAAGTTAAGAGGTAACGTGAACATATATGCACTCAATAGTTTTATTTTCAGGTGTGGAGTCGGGTAATGTTGATGGCTACAACTCATGCACTTTCCCAATGAAAGAAACAAGCGCGAGGACACATGAGGAATCGACAACAACAACAACAACATAGTAAACCAAACAACAAACAGAAAACGAAATTAAGTACTTTTCAAAAGCCAAAGTTTCAGAGCAAGTTTTGTCTCCTTCTCCACCTGTTGCTTTTTCTTGCGGCTTCACTGTTGGTTTTGCACATTGTCTACTGTGGCTGCTTTGGTGGAAATTGTGGGTATCTGTGTGGCTGATGAATATAATGGAAACCATTGCTTGTCCCGGGTTGTGCGCCATGAACCGGGTCGACTGGCTGATGTGGGACGGATATATATATGATATATGGTTGGGAAGTTGAGGTTGGTTGAGCCGGAGGAACTGTAGATTGAGGTGGAGCCGGAGGAATCGTAGCTTGTTCTCCAAGAAACCTACACATGAAGCTCAAGGTTCCGATTTTCCCAGACGGACTAGTTACATCGCGAGTCACCAACGTCATATCGTTAGTTAACGTAGATGGCGGATATGAATGTAAAAGTTCATGAATTGGGACTTCGACTACTCCAATTTCCTCATCTGCGCGAATTGTCCGCTGGCAAATCAATTGCACGAAAAGGGTCAATCGGCCCTCTCGAGCTAATGGCTCGTCGAGGGTGAACCTAGTGGCGTGGTCCCATGTTGGGTTTTCGTGGACCCCGAAAGCAACAGGAGTATCGATCCTACGCTTAACTATTGTGCCTTCGCGGACCGTAACCGAAGCGTACATGTTCATCCCGTAGATCCAGCTGTTATCTTTTATGCCCTTGGCCATTTTAATCACGAGATCTAGGATCAGTTTCGTCATGGGGGGTTGAAACTGAGGTGGATTTACGACGTGAGGACATGATCTTCCTGAATCCACGCTTGGATAACGAAACGAGAACGAGGACGAGTAATCCGATAGAGAAGGATACATGTTACCAGCTAGTTCTTGTTTAAACCGGTACGAGAGGCTTAGTTTTGCTTCGGTTCCTCCTTTGACTTTCACAGGACGAGTCATCAACTTCATTTTATCGCCGTTACCGTTTGTTAACGATGAAAGCGGATTTGAGGCAAGAAGCTCCTGAACCGAGACGTTGACTTCTCCAATTTCCAAGTCAACAAAACCGTCTAGCCAATAGCTATATAACTTGACGTTCACCGTCAATAGGCCTTGGTGGGCTTCTTTCTCGCAAACGGAAAATTTAACGGGGTGATTCCACGTCGGATTAGAACCACCGTCGTAATCAATGGGTGTTTTGGCCGCTTGTGTTTGAGAATTGCTGCCGTTAATTGAAACGACGGCGTATACGTCCATCTTGTCCGTGACATTTGTATGGCTGACGTCAGTAGCACATATGATTTTGAGCTCGAGAGTTAGATTCTCTCGGGACGACATTTTTTTTTAAGCTCTTGTTTTGTCCTGACGAATGTTTTTGAAGTAAACGATGATATTTATATACAAATGATGTGGACATCTTCTGATGTTACGACATTATTCAAAGATGTTTGAAAGGTAGTTTGTATATTATACTATTCTAAATATTTTAATTTAAGATTCAATAATTTACAACTGGAAACGAAAGTCCACAACTCCTTAGATAATTAGATTAAACAATGATTGTGTCAATAAAAGATTAACCAATGATTTTACATTAAAAATATAAAGATGAAAGGCACTATGTCGGTAATTGATCGGGTCTTTGGAAATTAATGATCTAAAACTAAAAGTTAAGTGTTGACAAAAAAAAACTATAATTTAAGAATATATACTAGTTTGGTATGTAATTTCTGAAGTAACGTTAGTGTGTTTATACATCAAATTGACCAGTTATACTGTAAACAAATACCATGTTGCCGAAAATAAGCAGAATCCTTCTAAATTTTGCGGAAAAATTATTGTACAAAATCTATAACTAGTATTAATCGGTCCAACTGTGAGACTAGCGCTTAATAGATTAATTATCATGTTTTTAAATGCAATGAATGTAATTATTGGTGACTAATATTTGATGATAATTGAATATAATCCAACACGTACTGTATGTAAATGAGATCTAGGATATTATTTGGTGGCTAATATTAAATTATAAATGAAAATATGCTGAAAAAAAGCAAAACAACAACATATTTAGGTGTTAATTACAACAACCGGTGCAAACAACTTGACATTCACAAAGACGCATGTTTTTGGGCTTAGGAGTGCAATTGCAGTTTTTAGGCATCTCACTTGCACTTCGTGAAGCCAAGAAGTCGAGGAAACAAGTGGTGCGTGGACTGCCTCTGTCTGTGCAAGATCCATTGAACAATTGTTTCGAACGACAGTATACTGGTTCCTGTGTTGGTGCAGCACTTGCTTCTTCTGTTTTTGTTTTACATGTTAGACAAAAAAAAAAAAAAGATTTAGTAATGTGAAACAAATATGCATCTATTTATGATATATGTTATTACCTTTTGAAAAGTTGGCTGGGAGAAGAGAGAAAAGGACACAAGAAGCCAAAAAGATTGCGGCAACCTTCATCTTTTGTTTCTCTTTGGACGATTTTTTTTTTGATTAATTGTATTTGTATATTATGGTTTCAGTTGTAACTTGTGAACTGATATATAGTTATTGTGCAACTTTTTTGCACATCATCTTTTTGGAAATAAAATGTAAGCCTTTTACCACATTTAATTTTATGTGAATTGAATGTGTTGAAAAATTCATGGACGTAACGTTTATTTTTATTATATTTTCTTACAATAAATATATTGTTATAAAAAACTAGGGTGGCAAATTTTTGTTGCTGGTCAACCACCCTTTTAAATAAAACCAAATTTCTAGGTTAGTTGTCCAATATCGAGGAGATATACTTTTTTCAAAAAAAAATATCGAGGAGATATTAAAAGGAAAAATTTGTAAAGCTTTTAGAATTGATTTATGAAAGCTCCATAAGTTCCCATAAACTAAAACGGTGTCGTTTTGCGGAAAAGAAGGGCATTGAGATATCCCCTACAAGCTTCAATCAGAAGACGTACAAGTTACAACATCTATGATCTATGTAGATAGAACATGGATTCTTTATTGATAAAGAAAAAGACCATGCTTATTGATATAGATAATAATCAAAGTACAATTGTTTTTTCAACGGAGGCTTTACTAATTAAAACCGTGGATTACGAAGAGAGAAACTCACTAAAAAAGTAGGAAAAAAACATTATGCATATGGACAAAGTCCAAACTGGCCCTAATTATAATCAAGAAATCGAAACAATAACTTAATTGTTGCAAACGACAAAACAGTCGCATTGACGACGGTTATGAGGAAGAGGAGTGCATTTGCAATTCTTAGGCATAGCACTTGCACTCCTTGATCCCAAAAAATCTAGAAAACATGTGTAGCTTGGCCTTCCTCTGTCAGTGCACGATCCATTGAACACATCCTTTGATGAGCACCACTCTAACTCTACGTGCATTCAAATAATATGTAGACTGGTTAATCAGATTGTATTGTATTTGGATTAAATTTCGAACCGGGATTTGATCGGAACCGGGATTGATAAACCGGTTTCATATGAAAATATGAGCATCATACCTTTGGCAAGGTTGGTTGAGAAAAGGGAGAAAAACAGACATGAAACCAACAAGATTGCAACGCCTTTCATCTTTGCTCTCTCTTCTTCCTCTTCTTCTTCTTCTTTTCTTTTCTCGTTTTCTGTGACTTATGAGTTATGACTTGTGAGTGTAAACCAATATATATGCATGTTTCGTAGGCCCTTGATTTCATTCATATAAAGGAATATTTGATTCATAATAGATTTGGTATATTTTGTTAATTGTGAATTCCTGAAAATCTGGTGTGTTTTGTTTTATGGTACACTATTTATGCATACAATGAACATCTCTATCAAATATTGTCGATATTCTTTTCCATACATGTGTGTATATATTTTATTTGCTAATCTGATGTATTAATTAGTTTCCGAGATAAAAAAAATACACTAACTCAAATGCAAATAATTATATAGGAAGTTCAGAATACAGATTTCATCTGCGGGTTAGATCTCATAAAGTGATAACTCATATCAATATGCGAATGAAATAATCCATCATCCTTTTTGGTAACCAAATTTTCGGCCACAATCATCACAATTCAACGATTGATTAATCTTAACAATTGGGTTTTGGTTCAACTTCAAATCTTCACTGTGATTCAAGACAAAAGAAAACTATCATAAAACAGTGAGAGTTTGAAACTGAATCAATAAGTTCCATTGTAGAGATTGACTGATCGTTGAACTCTGATGGTAGCAGCAAAAACTTTCCACGTGTTGTAACCGAAGGCCTGTTGTTGGTTGTGATCGAATCTGGTTTTCTATGTTATAAAACCTGTAAAAGTTTAATATATGTTATTGTTTAAAGTTCTTTTGCATTCAAAGTGTTCAATCAATTGAAATAAGAAATTAGTAAGCACAAAAATGCAAGATTCGAATCATTAAAAAAAAAAAAAGAGATTGCAAGATTCAAATCTTAATTTGTCAAAAAAAAAGGATTAAAAATCTTTGTTTTCCAAAGTTTCCATATTTCTTGATTCTCATCTTATTAATGATATGGAAAGCTTACAAATTAGACTAATTAGTCAACATTCCAAAATTGTCAAGTTGAAAAAGAAAGATAACAAATACGTACCAAAATTAGATGAAAGCTAATAAAATATCTAAGAATTAAATTCCAGGAAACAAAGAATATGGAAGATCCCACATATGTATATATTATTCAAAAGGTAATCAATATAACAAATAAATATCTTGACTCTTGGGACTGATCTGCAAAATCTGCAATCCCAAAATGGATCGGTTCGACAAAATCACAAAACCCATAACAATTTCCTTTTCCTTTTTTTTTGACATTTTTAACCATTCACCTTTCATAACGCATCAAGCCGTTCAAATAGAACCGGTCATCCAGTTAGACCCGCCCTACAGTGGGCTAGTTATTCTACTGTCAAATATACAGTCTAAAGAACATATCCAATGTGATTAAAAATGTAATGGACCTCGGTAAAAAAAAAAGGTTTTTAAACCTTCTAACCAAAATACTAAAGAACATATCCAATGTGATTTTTGGAGAAAATCATCTCGCTATTCCAAATTTTGAGTAAAACCTTTTTGCTTATAAATTTTGATATGTTTTATTTTAGACCTGAACAAAAGTATATGTTTTAATTTTATACTGAGCCAAAGTTATACTAAAAAATTAATTATGTTAAAATGACATATATTAAATCTCTCTTCATTACCGAATTCCAAGAAATTTTCGTTCAATATAAGACAAATCGAAGGTAAAGAAAATCATTTTTTCACTTTGAAACTCGTTTATTGATCAAACACGCGAGAAATATACTAATGATGATGTTTACACAAAATCTATTATTTTTCGTTGTTCTATTTATGTAGTGTAATGTAATTTTATTGTTATGACAAAGATATCACAATTTAATTAAAGTATTGTAAAAATAAGGGGATAGCATATCTAAAGTACAGAGTTTTGTTTAAAATTAACGATAAAATGGTAATGCATATACTTGAAATAATTTTTCAAGAGTAAAAAACATATGGAAGAAAGCTCCACTGCATTTTAGAATTACTCTAAATGAGTTGGTGATAGTGTATATTGCTCCGAAAAAATTGAGGTGTGATTCTACCATTTTTAAATGACAGGAGATAGCCGATAAAATCTAAGAAACAGGAGGGGAAAAATGTAAATATTGTGTAGCTTTAAATGAGAATTACGAAATATAGAAAAGTTACGAATAAAACAAATAATTAATTAATCATTAAACCAAAGAACCCTCCAAAACTAAACACTCTTCTGCTTAGCGTCTTGTCTGCAAAAAAACTCGGAGACGCAAAGAAAGTGGCGAACGTTTCGTAAACCTCGAAGCCCCCACTTCGCCGTCTCTCGGTTTTTTGACTCGGTTACAACTCGACTCAGTGATCGAATCGTTCCTTCAACTTCCCGCTCTCTGATCGAAACGAGCCTGATCGTGGGTTCGAGTTTTAATAACGGGATTAAGCGATTAATTTCGCGTTTTTTTTCTTCAAACAATCAGAACTGTCCTTTGTGTTGGAGATTGAAAATTTAGGGATTTAAGGGGATAATCTGACTGTTTTAAGGTTTGATTTTTGTGTGTTTGAGAGGATTTTTTGGGCCAATGTTGGATTTTCGGGAAGGTTTGTTGGCGTGTGGGGTTTAGGAAGTAGAATTTAAGGCTTGAAATTGAAATATTAGTGAGTGTTATGTTTAAGGTTTTTGTGGTTATAGAGGATGGGAGAGAATTCTGAACTTGAAGAAGGAGAGATGGATTGTTCTGCTAATGAAGGCGTTGTTGATCTTGACGTTGATCTCTCCTACATTGTGAGCTTCTTGTTTGCAAATATTCATTACAGAATGTTCTTTTTGTGGCAATGTGGTATTCTGTGTATACATTTGAGTATCTAATTGCAATGTTGGATTTGTTAACTTGAATGTTGAATGTCTTTGGACAATGATGTTTAAGTTTCTGCTTATGGGTTAAACTGATATTTTTTGAAGTCTCAGTTTTTATCGAGTTCTGTAAGTCATCAATGATGTTGTACTGGGAGAGTAAAGATCATATGAATAGCACTCTGTGTGTACGAGGCTAATGACGAATAGTCATAGATATTTCAAAATGTTATGTATGATGTATGTTGGTTGTTCTACTGAATTTTGAGTCACAGTTAGAAGAACTATGCCTTTTTTTTGTAGCATGTGAAACCTCACTTGTATGCATTCTCCATGGGGAACATGGTATGTTTATAAGTGTTGACAAGCATTTCTTCTCTGTTTTTGTATCTTTGTTTTGCTGAAGTCTTTTTCTTTGCGTGGTAACTAGTATTCTGTTGAATGCTTAACCTTCTGAATGCTACCACTTGATCTTATTATAGATATGCTCTGCATTGTTGAAATCAAGTTTTGTTGCTTTGTGTATTGAAGGACAAGAAGGTACAGAATCTACTTGGCCACTTGCAAAAAGATGTTGGAGTGGGAGCCCTGGACCTGTTTGGTAAGTAATTTTAACAGTGGTTTTAGTGAGAAAATACTTTGAGGTGAAATGTAATTGATAGAATGATATGATTGGTCAGGTCCGGAGATTTATGACTATGGATCATTTTTGCCCACTTACAAACGTTCGCTGGACGTACCATTATGTCAAAGGAGTTCCCTAGGGAGTCATGCCGTACTAAGATTCTCAAACAATTTACCCGGGAAGGTATGAGAAAAACAATTCTCAATTGGATTTGAAGATAAAAGGCAAATATGGTAGTGAAAATACCTCGTTGTTTTGTGTTTCTATTATGGATTCTTGTGAGATTTGATGCAATGTGGACCTTTTAGTGGATCGATGCTTGTTCTGATTGCTTCCTTAGTATTATAAGTATTTTAATTATGAGTACTAATGAACTATTGCTTTCGCAGAATGTGGTTCAGAAGTTTCAGTCACTGCCTACTACATCTTGTAAATTAGTAAGTAATCAAGATCCTCAGAACGATCAGACTTCAGGATCCCTTTTGGCTCAACCTCATGGAAAGTTTCCCGTAAAGAAAGGAACTGCAAGAATACCAGGCAATGATTTGTCTGATCATAAGCCAATTAGGGTTCGGATCAAAATGGGTTCTGAAATCTTGTCCCGAAAGGTCACGATGGTTTGCAATGATCTTGGTCTTGATGATTGTCCAAATTCACCACCCCGAAGCAGCCATGATGATAGTAGCAGAATGCTACCAGATATATCTCTAGAGAAAACAAGTGAAACTCCTTCCCACATTCTTCAGGTAGATCATAATTCACATTTAAATGCTTCTTTGTTTGTTTGTTTGTTTGTGGAGTACGTGGTTTGATTTTGATGCCAACTTCGTGAAACAGGAAATGACTGCCATTCCTGTCCCAGAGGATCTACTGATGTCGCCACTTCCTGATAGTCTGCGTCTTGTGAACGATAAGGAGAAGCAATATACTTTATTAGGCAATGAACCAGTTCTGAAGGCAGGAAAGGAACCTTCTATTCAGACACAGAACAAGTTTTCAGATGTTTTGGGTTGTGGGGAAACTCCAAGTGGAAGGAGAAGGAAAGCGGTTGACTGCTTTGGTGCTAACAATTGGAATGAGACTTCATCAATTGGTGAGATGACGAAGCAAAAAGTTTTTTCCACTGGTCAGTTAGTCAGGGAGAACTCAGCTTGTGGTTTAGGTGGGGCAAGTTGTTCTCATGATGGGTTTAGAACAAAAAATAACTTGCAGAAAGGTATTAAAAAAGATGGAGAAAATATTCCCATAGTCGCATATGCTAAATCAAACAAAATGATGGTTGTTGGGAAACAAGCTGAGAAGGAGAGAAAGACATATCAAACAAAGTTGAAACAGAACAGTAGCAAATATTGCTTTGGTGATAATATTTTATCAAAGATGCCTATCAAGGATGCTGCATATATTAATAAAAAAAGCATGGACATTGGGCTTGATTTTGCGGTTGCACCTTCTTCCACCAATCTTGACCTTGATAATTGGGTCCAATGTGATAGCTGTGAGACATGGCGGCTACTGCCCTTTGGCCTGAAACCTGAGCAGCTGCCTGATAAGTGGTTGTGTAGCATGCAAACCTGGCTGTAAGTATCTAATGTTTTCTGCATCATCCATTCGTGTTCTAATAAATCTTCTATTCAAGTACAGTTGTATCTTGATCTCCTTTCTTGTTTCAAGCACTAGTCCTTTTTAGTCGCTATCATGGTTAATTTTACTTAAGTTTCATAGTTCTTTATAGGAGAAGCCTTTTGAACCGTGTTAAGGTCTTGTTCCATAAAACAGCTGGGTCAAGCGTTAAAAGATATAAAATTATATTTACAACTCTTCTACTTTCTTTCTGGATTTTGTCCTTCAACCCTGTTTAGAACCTTTAGGTTATCATATTGTTATGCCTGTTTATGTTATGTCTGTTTATCATCCTCCCTGAAATTCTCTTGTAGGCCTGGAATGAACCACTGTGGCATCAGCGAGGAACAGACAACAAACGCTATCAAATCCCTTCATGGTACTGAGGCTCACGGTCCTGAGACTGGTGTTAAATTTCTATCTGCTGCTAGTAATGCTGATAAAAGCTACCAACCTTTAACTTATGGATCTTTGCCTAATCCGATTGAAAAGAAGTCTACCGTGAAAGATTTATCACAAGGAGTTTCAAGCAATATCCTAGTTGATGCGGCAAAGCCTATGAGAAGTAACTCACATGTTTTTAAAATAAAAAACACGAAGCGGCCACTAGAAATGCCTAATGCTACTCAGATGTCCACAGACCTTGGCGTGTCACATGATCCCGTTGTGGATAAGATTGACCAGAAAGCAAAGTGGCAATCAGCAGGTCGGTCCTGCCCCCTAACAGCTAGTGTGCTTTTCAACGCACTTGGGCTTGGTTTTATCAAAATAACTTGTTATTATTGTAGGTACTGGTAGTCAGATAAAGATCAAGAATAAAAAGGAGGGTGACAAACAAGAAAATGAAGGTTCCAAGCGAATCAAGACTGGTGATGGCAACAAACTCTCCAGAGATATTAAAGCAGAAGAAATACATTGGAAACAAGATCTGGAATGGACTCCAGCAGAGAGAAAAACAAAGCGTCATGACAATGATTTTCCTGACCACAAACCTCAACTGACAACTGGTAGTGGCTCCTTGTGTACACAAGCTCATGGCAGAGTCAATAGTCCTGTGAGAAAAATAAGGTTGATAGGTTACAAGCAGGGTAACGATGAGAACAATTCATTTGAAAAGGCAATACCAACTAAGATTTCAGTCCAGGAAATCAAAGCCCAGCAAAGAAATGAATTGTTTCAGGCTGATGGCTCTCGAGAACCCCGGAATGGTGATGCCTCATGCAGATACTTCTCTGGTGGAAGTGGACAGATTTCTGGGGTAGAAACATCAAGCTCTTCAAAGGTTTATGGATCACATAAAAGTGGAAGAAGGTATGTGGAAGAGGTAAAAGCATCCCCTGTGGAATCAGTTTCCTCTTCTCCTGCAAGGTCTTCATGCCCGAAAAATCTTCGATCAACTGGAGAGAGCGTATCTCAAAAAAGCCAAAACCTGAAATATGGTGATGCTGGGGCTAGAATTGTTGACAATAGAAAACCCTTATCTCAGGAAGCTCTTTGTGAGGTTTTGTCGATAACTCATCCTAGAAACAGGAAACAGCCAAAACCAGAACTATGTAAACAGGACTCAAAGTCTGGTAATTTGCCTTGCACAAGTATGAAAACAGTCCTCGAAAATAGAGCTGGGATAAAGAATTTCAGTGCCCTTAGGCATGCGCCTATGGATAGATCCTGCCAGGCTGCGAATGATATACTTCAAGAGGCTGAAAAGCTGAGAAAGCTTGCTGACTGTTTTAAGGTCAGATTTTTATCCTACCTCTAAGTCTGAAGTTTCAAGTTTCATCTGCTAAAAAATAATGAACGAATGATGGATCAGTAATATGAATCACTGCTGTCTTTCTTCTGCTAGTTTTGTGTTGGCTATTAATTTGGATGTCTTTCTATCTCAATGAACGCAGAGCTCCGGATTTGATTATGAACACAAGGACGCCAATTTTAAAGCGTCTCTAAAGTTTCTCCTTGGAGCTTCTCTTTTAGAGATGTGCAGTACTGAGAATGTGGAAGGGGGGAAGATGAGCCATGTTGAAGCTTATCATACTGCTGCAAAAATTTCAGAGTAAGTGAATAATGCTTGTGCCTGCTCATTTCTCATTTCCTTATAACTGAGGAAGCTTCTCAGGAATGTATCTTTAAGTGTTGGTGTTTGACAGAATTCTACATTTGGTTGATTCTCTTATTAACTTTGTTGTCATTGAACACTATGCTTGTTTATCACAGAAGCTGTGCCCAGCAATATGAAACAAGCGAAGAAATGGCTGCAGCTGCTTTGGCCTATAAATGCATGGAAGTGGCTTGCATGAGGGTAGTTTATGGCAGAAGTCTAGGTCTGAGTGGAGAATGGAATGAATTGCAAAAAATGGTACAGATGACTCCTCAAGGTAATATTGGATTTTGCATCTATGGTCATATCAGTTCTCTTTCTGTTTATGCGGGAAGTTATTTACTGCTAAATGTCTCAGTCAAGTTATATCCTGTTCATTTAATTGTTTCCTCAGGTGAATCACCATCATCATCTGCATCAGATGTTGACAGTTTTAATCATCAAGGGGTGATCGATAAGTCTGCTAAAACGAAAAGAGGTCTTTCTCATGTTGCTGGAAACCTTCACCCTGCTGCTAGAAGCCAGCAAAATTTTGTTCCGCTATTGGACTTTGTAAGTTATCCCACTTGCATCAATTACAGCATGATACATTTGGAGGGCTGAGTTGTTTCTTGTCTCTGCTGTTTGAGTTCTGAAATCTGTACTTTTCCAGGCCTTTAAGTTGGTTGAGAAAATTTAAACGGACCAGAGAATACTTTCCTTGTATATGCATTCCCTATACATCTTTGATGCAACACATGCCATTTTTTGTTTTGTTTTACATGGATAATCTATATTGCATTAGAGTTCTTTAATTGAACAAATTCCTGGAGTTCGATATTGGAATCACTAAAAGAGACTAATGTGTGCGTAGTTGGAACATAACAGTCTCTTCATTGCATCCTTGTTTATATGCATTTATGATTGTCGAACTGGAACATGGAGCTCTGTAGACTGTGGATAACTTAGATCCTTCTGATGCCTAACCAGTGCATGTCTTTGTTATCTATCATTCTGTGCGAAATAAAGCTGATAATTTATTTTGATCTAATACAGACAGGGAACATGAATCTGGCAATGGAAGCCTCAGCAAAATCCCAACATGCTTTTAGAGCAGCCACTGTCACCTCAGAAGAAACACTGCGTGGAGACTGTGTCTCTGCTATCAAGAAAGTTGTCGATTTCAGTTTTCATGATGTGGAAGCGCTTATACAGATGATTGAGCTTGCCATGGATGTTCTAAGCTCATCAAGATTCCTTGGCCCAAAGTGTTGACTCTATTTGTACATAGGCTCTGGTCCTATAAAGAATAGAATAGTGTTTAAGAAGAGAAACCCAGAAGCATGGATCTAGATTTCCTTTGGTTTCATGAACTTCCATAGAAAAGTCTTTATTAATTAGCAAATTTGTTATGCATAGTTATCAAGGCTGATTACCCTTGAATAGATTAGGTAAGGAAGACTCAGAGAGAGGACACTAGATAAGGACATAACGTCTAAGTTTGCACTAACTCTCAGCGTCCTTTTTCAGGTCTTTCTTCTTTTTGGTCTCCGGGTATTCAAGATTAACTAAAGAATATTTATAGAAGAGTAGCAGGATTAATAGATATAGTCATTTAAAAGATTGGGTAGTGATAAGAGTTGTGACAAGACACTGCTCTATGCCTTCTAATCCTGTTTCAGTTCGTGTTCAAACTATAATTGGAATGGAAAATATTTTTTTTTTTGCGGTGATTTATCAGGATCATATGCAGCATAATCAGCTTCTCTCAGGTATGTATCCCTCTGTTTTGTCACCCTATTCTGCAGAATAGCTTTTCACTGAGCAAATGTTCAACACAGTGATTCTTTTAAAACACGTATAATAGATTATCATAGTACAAACAGCCTTATGTCTGTCCAATTCTTTTTTTTTTTTCATTCATAAACTTATTGCATTGTTGCTTTTGCATTTGCTATCGTTGTCCAGTCTTTGTGTCAGCGTAGGTGTGATTTAGTTTTAGACATTCCTACTGCAGCTGAATGATTTTTTGGTACACCAACATTATGTCTAATATGAACATCATAATTGTTGCGAAGATAACACAATCTGGATGTTCTATTTCATTGATTTCCTGGTATTGCTCTGTATCTGTATTTTTGGGTTGCATATGGACCCGAGCACGATGCTAATATATGATGCTCTTCTGCTTTTATATTCGTTTTGGGGAATGTTTTTGCGTGTTCTCTTCTGCGTTTCACCATTCCCAAACACTGCATTTCGGTAGACGGTATAAACACTTCTTCTGGGCATCTGAGTAAACAGGGTTTAGCTTCAGTTTTGGCTGTGTTCTTTGTTAAACTCCTGGCTCAGTTCAGGCCAAATCGCAATGGCTAGCTTGTAGCATAAAGCTTATTGCACTTTTTTTTTTCTACCGTATGAGAATTGTAAATGGTTAACTAGTCAAGTCTATTTCGAAAGTTTTTTTTTGTTATAGTTACGGTGTTTCTGTTGACATACCATCAAACTTGTATCTAAACCATAACTATCTCAATTCCATAGTTAAATCTTATTATGTTTTCATTTTCGTTTGTATAATTAAGCTATTTTACTAATCATAAATTATAAGCGATCTTCTTTAAACCACTTTTACATTAATGTTTACTCTTGAATGTGAAGTTGTGAACCTATGATTGATCGGTATACATCTGAACCAAAAAACCAATTAACAATGGTAAAAATTTCACCAAAAATCACGACAAGTGCAAGATCCATCCTTGAAACAATGAAACCTATTCACATCCCTAACAACAATTTCTCTCTCCACAATCTCACTGATAAGCTTGAAAGCCTCATGACAATCTCCACACATCCTCAAATTGTTCATAATCCGAATCGCTGATCCTGCAGGCAAACGAATCAATCCAAAGGCTAAAGCTAATCTCTCACAATGCAAACTCACCATTTCCTCTTTAGCTTCTTCATCAACATCAACGAAAACCGATGAATTTCTACTTCCCCTGTGTCCTCTTTCCTTCATTTTCTTCTCTAGATCCTTCATAAACCTCTCAATCTCACCGCTCTCATCACACGACAAATCCCCAGCATGAAAAGCATAAACCGATTCCTTAATCTCAATCCAGCTACAAGCTCTCTCTTTCACATTTCCACTACGCTTCATCTCTACACGAAGAGATTCTGAATCTTCCCATCCTCCAGCTAAAGCGTAAGCATTTGATAATGCGACATACGCACTTGTCACTTGCTTATTAGACTTTATTAACCGCTTGCTCGCTTCACCAACAATATCAACTCTTCCATGTAACCTACCAGCTGAAAGAAGAGCTCCCCACAAGAGCGCACCTTGCTCTGCTCCAACTTCTATTGTCTTGGCTAAATCATAAGCTTCATCAACTCGGCCAAATCTTCCAAGCATATCAACAACACAAGTGTAATGCCTCGGGTCAGGAGTCACACCATGCTTCTCATTCATAGAATTCAAGTATTCTAACCCTTTGTTGATCAGACCCGAATGGCTACAAGCGTGTAATACGCCAAGTAACGTTACATAGTTAGGCTTTATTCTCCTCACAACCATTTCATCAAATAGTTTAAGAGCTGCTTCTCCAAGTCCGTGCTTTGCCTTTGCCATGATCATAGATGTGTACGATATTACAGAATGACAGCGAATTCTCAAGAATATTTGCTCTGCACAGCTTAGAGACCCGCATTTCGCGTACATGTCTAGAAGCGAGGTAGCAACCACAATGTTTGATTCGTAACCATCTCTAGTAACAACTCCGTGAGCAACTTTACCCCATTGTAGCCTACCTAAACTAGAGCAGGCGCTAATTACACTAGCCAGCATAAACTGATTCGGTCTATCCAAAGTTGAATCAGCATTGAATGATCTAAACAACTCAATAGCTTCGTGGCCACGAGCGTTCTGCGCATAAGCCGTGATCATCGAGGTCCAAGAAACAACATTTCTGCCATAACCCACCATCGAGTCGAAAACCCGTCTAGCGGTTTCCACATCGTTGCATTTCCCATACATGTCAAGAAGAGAGGAACTGACCACAGTATTGCTTCTGATCCCGGAAATCTCAAGACGGGCATGAATGTTTTTCCCGATTCTTGATTCAGCCAAAGCCGAACAGGCTTTAAAGACACTCGCAAACGTGTACTCATTAGGAGACACAGAACCATCTTTATGCATCTCTTGAAACATACACAGCGCGGATTGAGGTTGACCCATGTCGTTATACCCAGAAATAATCGAAGTCCAGGAGACGACATTTGGTTCACGCATTTCATCAAACACGTCATGTGCAGTGTTGATTTCTCTGAGCTTGACATAACCATTTATGAGGTGATTCACAGTGGAAATGTCACTCACGAATCCGAGTTTTAGAGTCAAAGTATGTAATAAAGTCGTGAGAAAGAGGTTGGTAGATTCTGAAAGCTTCTGTACCAAGAAAGCTTTGGTTTTGAGATAAAAGAAATCGTTTTGGACAAACAGAGAAGCGGCAGGGGCAAAACGAACATTTTGGAGAAGCCGCTTCTTCATAGGGTCAATTGGTTTATGCTCTCACACTCATGTGTTTTGTTCCTTTGATTTTCATGATGCACTACGTGATATTCCGCCTACAACGAAAAAAATAGTAGTAAGTTTGTAGGTTCAAAAATGCTTTTCAATAACTAAAAGTATTACAAAAAAATGTCTAAAATATATTATTTACTGTTAAAATATATTAATATATCATTTCATATAATTTAGTCACGTATATATACTATATAGAGTTTTCACTAAAATGAATTCAAATTACTATGTGAAAATAAAAAATAAAAAATAATGATAATATATAGAGATTCATCTAGTTCATAATAAAAATAGGAAATATAATTGGCAAACTAACCTCTTTTACTCCATAATACTGTATCCTCTTTTTTTTTTGCTATTCATAGATCCTTTTTAGTTGCGAAAACACTAGATCTTAATTAAGTCAAATCGATAAAACATTATGAAAATGAAAAGAAAACTAGGTTATTTTAGCAAACACTAGTTTTCAAAAGTTACTTTTCTAAAGTTTAAAGTTGTAGTCTAATATACGCCAATCGAATGATTTGAAAATACTTATTAGTAAATCTAATTGCAGATAACACAACGTATAATTTTTTAACAAACTTTTTTAAAAAAGTTAGGTTATCATTTTTTAACAGAAAAGTCGAGTTCTCATGACAAAAAAATTTAAAAAGATTGTTCGTGATATTGTGCTAAAGAAATAAAATTAAATTAAAATTTTTATCATTTTTTAACAGAAAAGTCGAGTTCTCATGACAAAAAAATTTAAAAAGATTGTTCGTGATATTGTGCTAAAGAAATAAAATTAAATTAAAATTTTTATCATTTTTTAACAGAAAAGTCGAGTTCTCATGACAAAAAAATTTAAAAAGATTGTTCGTGATATTGTGCTAAAGAAATAAAATTAAATTAAAATCTGTGAGTGTTTTCGGAAAACAAAAAGAAAGTAACTGAATCGTGCTTTTGGCAAGAATTGTGTATTTCCAATATATACATGATCATATAAATTTGTGGAATTCCGTAAAAATATTAAAAGTTTTAGTGATTCAATTTGACAATTTTAGAATTAAAAAAAAATACAAATTTTCTTTTATTATTAAAGTAGGTCATGGTACTACTAAGAAGCCAAAAAATAAATATGAGTAAGTTAAGTCACCACTAGCCATTAGAAAGCCAAAAATAAATTCATAGTAAGCAATAAGCATAATCTTTATCTTCATTACTATGGTCAAGTCACCATACCTACTTCATCTTCTTTTTATATGGATAATCTTCTTTAACTGGAATCTTCATTACTAAGGTCAAATTCTTTTTCGTGTTTCATTAAACATACGCATAACCTTTATCTTCCTATTCTTCTTCCCAGATATTTTGGATAACCCAAAATGTCTCGTGTTTATCAATGTCAAATCCCACAATGAAAACATCATGGATTGATGGTTTCAATAAAAAAAAATCAACATTTTGGTCTCATAAAAATTCTCCACAATTAAAAAAAAAAAGAGAGAGAATTCAGTAGATATAATAATCAAGATAGAAACTAAGACTTAAATTTTAAAGTTACGCACATATGTATAACTTAGAAACTCACTGCATATTAGCAAAACTCCTACTATTGGCTGTCTTCTAACCATCTCAACAAGCATGATATAATCAACCTTATAATGAGTAATGATATCATTTATCGTCACTCTCTCAATCTAAAATTTAAAACATATTATTAGCACAAATAAAAACCTAATTATATAGAAACATACTTTAGTATAAAACCAACTTACATCATCCTCGTGTTCACGTATATATGCATTACGTCTATATGAGCAATCTTCTTCATATAGCACTCATTAATCTATTAGATATTATATTTATATTTCTCAACTATTGAATAAACAACGTTTTTATCTCTTAATTGATGTTTATGTTTAAAAGTGTCGTAGTTGTTCTTATTAGAGTAATTGCCTAGCATATTGCGGCAATAAAAAACATTAGAAGAGCAATTGTCTAACATACTACCGATGTTTAATATGATTATGAAGCTATTAGCATTAATTAATGATTAGAACATCATATTCAGAAAGTCACTACATCAATTTTGATTATAGATCTTTCTATACCATTAAAAATTTATTAGCATTAGTGATTAGAATACACTATTTTAGATACATGTCTATCATTCCCTTAATGATTATGATTTTTTGTTAATCTATTCACATTGGTTTAGGAGTTGATTGTAATGTGCAAGTAATGTGCAAAGACATTACCTTGATTACTAGCAAGACAATGATTATGAAGACAATACTTTGACAAAAAATATCTTTTAGCCAATCTACTTTTTTTAATAGATAGTTTTGATCCATTTTTTATTAAGTACATTGCTAGACAAATGAGACTATTCACCCTTGCTTAGCGGATTGTTTGATTCATTGGAATCATGCAAATGCGGTATGAGTCTAAACTGTTAGATTGTTAGTGTTGTTTATGCTTATTAACATTTTAGTTTCTAAAAATTGATTCATTTTTGTCATATACTAAATTGGCTAACCTTTGTGCAATCAACTTATGAAGATTTGGATGGAGAATCCGTTCTACGGTTCTAAAGACGTCTTCGCCAACCTTTTGATGTGGTAAACTGGTATATTTATGTGATGTGAGATATCTTTGCTAAGCAACTTCTTAGTGGAAAATGTTTTCTTTAACTGAAAATTTACACAGATTCGGGAGATTGCCTACTTTGATCGGTACTTGCAAGTGCATTTGTGCTATAACCCTATTGTTGAGGTTGTTCTTGCTAGTGAGTGTGCTTTATTTGGGATGCGAGTCGATAGAATTATTTTAAGCATACCACCAGCAAGGGTTCAAGAGACTGCGTGGATTTCCGCACTGCCTATCTTTCGCAGTAATCAAATTGAAGTTGTAGTATGATAATATATGTAGAGGGTTGTCTTCTGCTAGGAACTTGGTCAGTTCTTTGGTACCGGAGGCACTAGTTGCGGATCAGGCTCTCTTGGAAAAAGAATTGGAAGCCTCTTTGCAGTCGGTGGGGCTCTGGGCAGCAAAAATTGTTTAATTCTATCTAGTTTTGGAAATAATTATTAAAGACCTAATTTTGTATTGGATTGATATGTTTTAAAAAAAAAAAATAGATGTATCATACTTTTGCTACAGTTTTATTCCAAGTTAAATTGACCATGATGTTCTTTTAATGTCTTTACTTTTGCTACAATGGTCTCATTAGTTTCTAAATGTCTTATACAAAAATTAGATTGTTAAATGTTCTAACAGTTGTTCTCTAACTTCTAAATTTTAATTAATAACAAGCTTAATTACTGTATATATACGATAATAACAAGCAATCCCAACCCGAGAAATTTTGGAAAAAGTAAAGGATATCTTGACAAACATATGGAACATAAACATTATTTAAATATATTTATGTGATAAAAATGTACATATATATTTTTTTAAATATGTCTTTTGAAACTGAAAATTTAAAATAGAAGGCTTACTATGAAGATCTATAGAGAGGACTCCTTATAGACCATTTACTACATCAAACACATAAACTCAAAATCATTTTTTCATTTTCACTCAAATATATCACAATCTCTCTATAAGTTTTGTAGCAAAAAGCACCTATTTTCTCATTTGCAAATCGGTACCAACACCCTTCACACTATAACACCAATGGAGAAGCTACAAAAGATAATATCCGAGAACTCGATACTGATCTTTAGCAAGAACTTGTGCTGCATGTCTCACACAATCAAGACTCTCTGCCTAGACTTTGGCATCAACCCGATGATATACGAGCTAGACATGATCAATAGAGGAAAGGAGATAGAACAAACATTGGCTCGGCCGCAACTCGACCGTGCCAGTGGTATTAATAAGAGGGATCATAGGTGGAGCCAATCAAGTCATTAGTCTTCATTCGCTCTTTTTTCCAATGCTTAAACGTGTTAGGGTCTTATGACTTTGATTAAAAAATAATTGGAATTTGTTAACTAATAATATATAATGAAAATAACTAAAGAGTAATTCAGAAAAACTTACACATGAATGTATGTATGAGTTAATGCTATGTCTATTTTTGTTTTTTGACATAGTTAATGTTATGTCTATCTAAGTTTTGCGGGCAAAGATAGATCAAAGTTGGGCCACCTTACATCGAGAAATAGAGAAAATTAAAAAAGAAATGATTCTTGTTCCATTGATGGGCCTTATCCAGTTATCCTCGTGGAATGGGATCGAACTCTGCGATGTCATAACTTAGACACTGTGTCGGCCTTAGCCTGACCTTAAGGACATCGATCTCATCACGAAACTTGCACACCTTTGCTTGGTAAAGTTGAGGCTCTCGATTTGATGAGTTAACATCTATCGCCCAAAATGTTATATAATACATAAGACCCCTGCACGCAGTAATATTTGCACTCACATACTTGACATACTCGAGTTTTGTTCCATATTCTTCATCGTGTTCTTCAATGGCTGTCTCAATGAGCAGCTTGATTAACTCCTCCTTGCTCAGTTCATCTTCCATCTCTGGTTGCCAGTCAAAGTTGACGACACAGAACACGTAGTCAAAACGGTCCCAATCCACATCAAAACCCTATAAACAAATCATCCAACAACAAAGGAAAATCTTATGAGACATATATATATAAGACAAGATAAGCACCCAACACATGGCATTTATTTCCTCAACTCTTTCCCAGACAAAAAGGGTCATGCAGGTTCAAGGAATAGATATCACATGATAACAAAGTTTTTAAAAGGAGGAATAACCAGAATCAAGGTCATGGACCTTATATTTTCCTATAACGAATCAAGATCCATGAAAGAAATTGACTAATACATAAACCCCGAACCGAAGATATTACCTCGCTACCATTGAATTGTTTGTAAAAGAGATCTCGCTGTCTCCTACATTCCAGATCGTCCGAATCGCCGGAGTAGTCTTCCTTTGTAGAAGAAGGAACCTCGTGGGGCCTTTGTCGCCGCCATCGCCTCCGTATCAGTCTCTATCTTCGGCTCCTTTGAATCTCCGGTATGGATGGAATCGTCACAATCAGCCATGGTCGAAGCCCTAGAAATCTATTACCTCGTACGAATCCGCAAGATCAAACGATGTTCGTTTACCTGACGCAGCTTCCTGTGGCCAGATGCTGCGGTCAGTCGCAGCTTCCTGCGTCTAAAATTTTTGATCGCCGAAAAATTTAGCGTGGCGACCAAAAAATATTGCGGCCAAACGCTGCGGCCAAACGTTGCTACTAAACGAACAATAACTGCGACGTCTAGTCGTTGCGTCTGAACGCTGCGTTTGGCCGCAGCCGCCGGCGTCATCCAAACGAACAGGGCTAATACTTTCCTTCGCCAACGATCCCAAAAGCGAATTAACCAAATCTCTCTGTAACTTTCCTTCGCCAACTGTTTTCTCCGGCCGGCGTCGACTCCGATGTCGGCCGTACTCCTTTTATTTTCCTTATTTTACTTTACTTTCGTATCCAAATAAACTTCAACAATTTAGAAATGGCAGATTGAAAAGGCATAACTTTTTCGTGACAAGTTTTTTTCTTTCTTCTCCAAATTTTTTGCTGATTTCTATTGTTGATTAGTAAGTGTTTGTCCTTCATAAGAAGTCGCTTGCGATTGTTTTGGTGATGATTTTGTCGAACTTTTGGCGGTTTCTGAAACTAAGAGGGACCAATTCACTTATTTCTTTGAAAATAGCTAATGGTGACTCAATTAGAAACGATTTCTTTATGTTTAGTTCTTTCATTTTCTTCATGTCGGTTCGGTGTAACCGTTATGTCTCTCTTAGGAGTGCCTTTGATTCCGGTGAGCTTTTTCTCTGCCGGCGAAATTTCCGGTTATCAACCGGTGATTGTTCTACTATCCCATGGATTGGAGATGTCACTTGGGTTTTCGATCCCGGAATCATTGGTATAATTACTTTCCTCGAAAGAAGAAGACTTTTTTTGGGATCAAATAGTTAGGAAAACAAAGTCAAAAAATTTCAGAAAAACTCTGATACGGAAGCTTTGGTATCAGAATGTTGATATTTCAGAACTACTGTCGAAAACATCGGGTTTTATCATGCGGTATGCAATTTGGAGGTTTAGTCAAGAGATGCTACCCACGCACACAATTCGCATCAGAGAAAGATCGAGTATGGAGAAATAAAATAATAGATTTAATGATCTATTAGCGAGTAAGACTTATATGCGGAAAGCATCGTCAAATTCATTTATTTTGATGTATTTTTCTCATTATCTGCTTATGTAATAATTTGTTATCGAAAGTTCTGTATACTGATTTTGTAATCTCGATTTGATATCAATGAATTTATTAAATTTATTAAAGCCATAATGCACCAACTCGCTTAAGCATTTATTAAAGCCATAATGCACCAACTCGCTTAAGCATTGGAACGAGAGAGCGATTAAGATGAAGACTCATAACTTTTTTTTTTTTTTGAAACCGAGAAGACTCATAACTTGATTGGCTCCACCAACGAGCTGCCCTCCTATGAACACCACGGGCACGGTCGGGCTGCACCCAAGTTGAGCCAATGTTTGCTCTATCTCCTTTCCTCTGCTGATCTCGTCTAGCTCATAGACTGTTGGATTCACGCCAAAGTCGACGAAGAGAGTCTTGATTGTATGAGACATGCAACACGAGTTCTTGCTAAAGATTACGACAGGTTTCTCCGAGACCATCTTTTGTAGCTTCTCCATCGGTAATAATATTATGGTTTTGAAAGAATTTATCTTTTATGGATATGTAAAATTTTCAACTTAGGGAAATTGGGTGAATTTTTACTGCAATGAGATATCACTATATCAGGAGTGGAAATTGGACAGCTTGAGGAATTTTGGGACCAAGATGAGGGAAGTGATTTTGAGTTCTTATGTTTGATGTGTTAAGATCGACTATAAGGGTTCCTATATATAGCTTCTTCACGAATGCATGTGGACAAATGAAAATGAAGATTCTAGATGCTATATTGTCGAAGTGTCGTTTTATCAATTTTTTTTTTTTTTTGTTAATAAATCGGTTATATACAAATGATTAATTCTGAATAAATATCAAATCTAACTGATTTAAGGGAACAGTTTCCCACATTTTTTTAAATAACAAAGAATGTTAAGATAGTGGGATATGTAAGAATTTAGAGTTATGGTCGGTTCAGTTACTTCTTGGCTCTTACAAACGAAGGATCAAGAAAGGTTATCAAATACCAACTGGGAAAGGGACAAAACAGTGTTTGAGTCTTCTTTTTACAAAAGGAGAGAACAAAATCTTAGCTGTGAATAATATATGATACCGACAAATCATGTGATGTATCTATAGTACGGCCTTTCACATTTATTGAGCTGTCAAAAAAAAACTGCAATAGCACATTGTTTATATGATGTTATATAATTTGATCGCTGGTCTCACCCCTTTAACATAGCTTTAACTTTTAGTTACGCTATAGAAAGTTTCCAGCTCCAATTCGGTTCTTCCATATTTGCGAAAACTCGAGATCGCATGATAGTATCTCAACAATTATAATATTTTCTTATAACCACTTGTGAGAAAAAGGCAAACTATGTAGTTCCGTTTTAGCCTTATCTTCATGCATTGAATCGAATCATGCAATGATAAGAATCAAGAATCAAATCAAATTGAGCTTTATTCCCAATTCGATGAATAAGATTTGTGTTAAGTCAATCTCGTGGCCAAGAAGATGGATTTGATAGTGAAGCAGCGACGTAGTATCCCAAATTTTTTTTTTTTAAACTGAAATGTAAAGTCCTAGTAATGGTGGCCCAATTTCGATCTCAAGAGTCGTTATTCTTATATCACAATACAAGGTTATCATCATTTTCAATGTACTTGATTCACGTACCGACACATATCATATACGTAATATGCCAAATCACATGTAACTTTGCAACTTGCCCGTACCGTCCTGTAATATGGAATATGTAACAATGCAACGATGTTCCATATATGGCAGAATCCAATTCTTAACACACTTTGTTGTTTTAATGGTTAGAAACGTCATTCTCTATCATGAGGTTGAACAATCACTGCCACAATTTTAGTAGATGGATAATGAAGAATTTAATGATGGCCACAATTTTAGTAGATGTATAATGAAAAATTTAATGATGGAATTATCCCAATTTAAAATCTTCGTTTTCTTGATAAATCATTTGTTATAAGATTCATAGCAGAAATTTACACAAGTTGCAGAAATTTTTCACTTGTAACTAGCTAGTTAGCAACATCTAACCTATTAGTGAAAATATGATTTTTTGTTTTTATAGCAACAGACAACAGTCGCATATTAGTGTTAGAACTTTCTTTTTTAAATTATACTAAACTATAGATATTGGTCATATGAAATTACTAGTATAGTAGTATGAACTATGAACCACTTCGAATAGTTTAGGCTTGACATTGCATTGCATACGAATAAACCAGATTAAATAAGGTAACTATTTATGCCTTCTATAGCGAAATTGAAATATATATAATTTTTATCCCAAAAAAAAATTTTCTATATACAAACTTAATGATTTTAGTACTTTTCATGTCAAACAAAAAAGATGTTTGTATTTTCAATCATCAAGCGAACGTTACGTTCTGCGTGCCATCTAATATGTAGTGTTATTTTTTATAGTTGATCTAAAATTTTAAACCGACCATCAATTAATAGGTATAACATATATATGGTTATACGAATTTTGTATTAGAACCATATTCTAGCTATACATATATAATTTTCATAATTTTTTTTTTTATTAGAACCAATTGTTCCAATTGCGCATACTAAAAAAGTCTTGTCTTTTAAATCGATATCCATCTGTTCCATAAAAATGATATCGCATCAACTCTTTAATTAGCTATTTTTCTCTTTTCAGTTATTTTGTAACAAAGAGTCCAACTTGTTCCAAACTCGTCATTGTTTGTAACTTCAAGTGTATACAATATTCTTCACCTATAAATTTTTCCTTCTCTAAATTTTAAATTATTATGTACTGAAGCATGTTATGAATAGATAATAATATATACTCTATTCTTTTTCTTTACGTCATAAAAAATACTTAATTTTCAGTCAACATGTGTACATTTCTTAGATGCATGGCTGCATGTACGTATATACACAATATAAATATGAACATGGGAAAAGGAGAAATCCAACGGTTGCTGATTTTATTATAAAATATACCAACAGTTTACAATCTATCTATTCAAAACTTAGATAGACATAGCATTAACTCATACATACATTCGTGTGTATTAGTTTCATCATTACATTATTAAAGCCATAATGCGCCAACGCGCTTAAGCATTGGAACGAGAGAACGATTGAGATGAAGACTCATGACTTGATTGGCTCCACCAACCAACTGCCCTCCTATGAACACCACCGGTACGGTTGGGCTGCAGCCAAGCTGAGCTAGTGCTTGCTCTATCTCCTTTCCTCTATTGATCTCATCGAGCTCATAGATCGTGGGGTTCACGCCAAAGTCTAAAAAGAGAGTCTTGATTGTGTGAGACATGCAACATGAGTTTTTGCTAAAAATCACTACCGACTTCTCGGATATCATCTTCTGTAGCTTCTCCATTGGTTTAAAAATGTGAAAGTTCGTTCGAAAAGCGACTCGCAAAGGATTAAGATGGGTGTGTTTTGATTCAGCTGAGAAATAGATTTGATATGAAAATTGGAAAGCTAGAGAACTAATAGAGAGCTTGTTGTCTTTGGGTGAAGATGAGAAGTGACTTTGAGTTTATGTGTTTGATGAAATGAAGGGTTTATTAGGGTTCTTTATATATAGATTTCTAAGGTATGTAAGCTTTCATATTAAGGGTATAATTTAATGTAGCCTTTTTCTAAGAGAATCAACTTTAGCATAGTGGAAGTATCTGAAAGAATTAGAGGTTAAGGAAGGTTCATCCATCTTTCCTCTTTGCCTCTTGCAACTAAAGAATAAAGAGAAAATTGGAAATAAATGATGTTTTTTTTTGGGATTAGTTCATATATACTTTTATTTTTGAACTTTGGTCATCTATGTTTTATAATAATGTTAGTTCTATAATACCCTTAAATATGTAGACTTTTTTTTTTTATTTAAATCCAAAATTTGATCGACAAATACAATTTTGGTTAAACCCTACAATTCATGTGGAGGGTTTCAAGAACACAAAGCGTTTGGTTACTACGTTCTCCTTCGTGATACTTGTTGCCATGTTTAAAGCTTCCATATGTTACATGGAGGAAACATCTTAGCGAAATCAATATTTCGGACAAAGAACTTTTGATGTGATCACTTTATTCTTCGTTGTTGTGGTAAAAGAAAAGGAAAGCCAAGAAAATGGGACTTTAACCAAAATAAAAAAAAAGCCACGAAAATGGGAGGAGCAAGCTGGTCAAGGAAAGATAGATGATGGCAACATAGATAATTAAAGGGGAAAATTAGAAATAAAGAATATTTTTTCTACTCTCTTGTTCATCTACACATTTTTTTTTAGAAGCACAATTATGCCTAAACTACTCCTAAAGTCATTAATATTATAATATAATTTATTTTAAAAAATATATATTTAATTCGAATTTAAATATGAAAAAGGAAAACAAACATATTTAAAGAAATAAAAATTT
>OVAY01000026.1:0-61546 GCA_900406395.1 Kernera saxatilis
GCCGAGCTGAAGCGAGTTCTTGGGCCACTACACATCTCCCTTCACGTCACTCTAACCCCACAAAGATTGTTAGGAGGAAACTGTATTTCTGGTGAAGATCAGGAACAACACGAGCCATGCGCCATTTGTTTGGAGGATATAACAGACACAGGACCAATGTTTGTCCGCTTGCCAAGTTGTTCGCATGAGTTTCATCACGACTGTATATTCATGTGGTTTGGTGAGAATAACGCCTGCCCTCTCTGCCGCACTCCTTATGTAGACGATGACGACCTTCCCTACCACTACTCCGATTCCGAATCAGAACAGTCATGAAGATTTATTTAGGGCTTTTAGGTTTAAACGGAGATGGATTGATTCACACGTTTGTTTTGTTGTCCCACACTTTTAATGTAATCATTAATCATGTTAAGATTCGTCAATCTCTTTCCTTATTGAATTCATTTTTTCCAATTAATTTTTTCTCGTTGTAGATATTTCAGATATAAACAAAAAAATTTCAGATATAAGTTTAGTCCTTCACTCTTTGTCTCCTTCCTTGAGATTAGGGTTCAGTCGATTACTCGATTTTGTTGGATTATTTTGGTTTAAAAGCTAAAATTTTATCAAAGTTAGTAGAGCTTTTCGCATTAGTCCTGATTCCAGAATGATTTTTTTTGTTTGCTCTAAAGGGTGGGTTTCTTCTGTTGAAAAGCTCACAAATGATCTCTAAATCGGAACAACAATCTTCGCTGTCTCTCTGGTTCTCCAGAAGAAAGATTTGCTTTTTGATTTTACATGGTTGGTTGTTCTTAAGGTTATACACAATCTTGGAAGGCATATATATAACCATTTGTGCATTAGCATATCTTCCACAGTTGCCAAATAACAAATCATATCACAGGGGATAAAAATGAACCTCAATATAATATTGCTTAAGAGACACGGCTAAAGGAGGCAAATATTTGAGCCAATAAGAACAATGAGTCAATGAGACAAAGTACTAAACTATTACCATAAACGATACATATAACAGAATAAACAAAACTAAAACATGTATCGGAGTCAATTATGGAATCTCTATTTTAAACGAGGTTACAGATAGAGTCCCACATCGCTTTAGGCAAAAGAAAGGCTGGAAATTTTCTCTATATATAATTATGCTTCATGCGTAGCAGAGGTTATAAGTTTCAAATGGGCTTAATTTGAAGCCCAGATCCATATAGTTTGGGATAAAAAGTAAAAGTAAATATTACTTTAGTCGTTGTTGATATGCTGAGCCATTTAGGGCATTTTTCAAAATTTCTTTCTATATTTGATTAGTAGAACTTATTTGCATTACCCTTGATTTTATATATTTGCGGTTGATTGTTCGCTCCTCCATTTTGTGTGTATCATTTCTACATCAAACCACAATTCTAGAAAATTAAAATTTTAATGGGAAAAAGGCCAAAAAAGTACCCAACTTTATATATTTGTCAAAAGATACTTATAACATATCATTCAAATCTCAAATATCAAAATTTTGTGATTTACTATACTATTTTGAGATAGTTCACGATTACATTTGAAAATTTTACTATGCATTTTTTTTTTTATAAGATTTGATAACAAATTGATGTTGTTTTATGGGCTTTTCAAATCTCCAAGTCGTTTCTTTAAATTGGATACATTTCTGTTCCTTTTTTTTTCAGTATCCGTTTTCTATCTTTTTTGTAAAAGAGAACAAAACATTAAAAATCTAGTAAATTATTTCACAGTAGGTTAAGTAAATTAGGAAAACCACCACACATCAATATATATTAAATGCATACAAAACTATTTATAGCAAGAGAAATTTGAAATTTCACAGACTTCTGAGTTTCTATAAGCGTATATCTGGTAATAAAGTAAAATGAGACTGAAAAAGGAAAGAAAAATTAAATGCTGTGAAAGACTTACCACAAGGAGGCAATTTGGCACAACGCATCACGTGATTATCCAGGTTAATTATGTAATTAGTTGCTTATAGTAATTCTCTTAATTCCAATTAGAGATAATAACCGAAAATCATTAGTGTAGTTAGTGGCTTCTTGGAAAAGCAGATTTAAAAATCAAACTCACTATTAAACGGGACTCTTAATCAAACAGTCTTTTGCACACACACACAAAAAAAAAAAAATCAAACGGTCTTTTTTTTTTTCAGTGACTTCTCGTTTTCCGAGCCTGAGAGATTAGAAGAAGGGAAGAATCCAGAGATAGACGAAGAAGATCGTAGCTAATTACTGTTCGTCTTCCTCGTAAGATTTTCTCTGGTTCAATGATCTTTTTCTTCTTCTTTTTGTTATTAATCACCATTTTTACTGTACACGACCCTCAATAATTGCTCGCCATTTCTGTTCGTGTTCGTGTGTTCTTTGGCTTAATTTCGTATTCTTTTCAGTATTTCCCTTTTCGATTTTCTGAGATTCACTTCCTTGTTCTGCCTTTTGCTTGGATTTTGTTAAGCAGGTGTAATTTCATCGAAATCTCTGGAGCTTTGGGTTGAATCAAGTGTAGAAATCGATTTTCGCTCTTATCCAGGTTCGTCTTTTACAATCTCCATGGACTTACACACAAAGTATGGTTCGAATTTCATCTCGGCGACTAAAATCGCTTCACGTTTCACTCTTCTCCACCTTCGTGATTACCATCATCTTCTTGTTACTGTTCATTCTTTCGCCCTTCACACATTTCTGTTACCGTTCTTGGTACAAATTTCATTTTCTGCCATTTTCTTGGAACTTAACGCTAGAATCGAGGAAAACTTTGTCAAAATCTCTGTGCTCACTACTTTTCCCACAATTTTCTTGGGCCTTCTCTGCATCATGTGGGGGAACAGAGAAGATTTTTATATTTTTCTTCTTTGCCTTGAGGTGTCTCTGAGTTTCGAATCACATGATGCTTAGAAAGGGTCTTGTGCTTAGTGGTTCCTAAGATGTTCATTTTGTACACATTGTTTGTTTGCAGGAAGATGATCAAAAGGACCTCCCCGTCTAATAAGCGGAAGGTCTCTGCTACAAGAGATTTTCCATATGGGTTTGGTAGTCAGTGTATGAAGCATCAGAGAACTGGGAATGGTAGTGAGGCTGTTGCAGTCACAAGTGAGATACGACAGAAATTGAGTAGTTCTGCACATAGCTGTGTTGGTGTTGCTGATCATGATTACCACCATAGGCCTGCTTGTTCTGTTGAGAGGTTTAAGGAAGTTGAATCTGTTGATTTGATTATGAAGAAAGCGGGCTTTAATGTAACAGCTAATGGTAATGTTGGGAGAGGAAGATTTGTCTCAGCTAAGAGGAAGGTTCCTCCATCTTGTGGAAGTAAAGTTAAACCTCTAAGTTCAGAGGAAGCTATCAGACTAATTGCTTCTCAGAGCAGAAGAAGACAACTTTCTTATTCGTCTAGTAACATTCAGAGGAAGCCGTTGCTGGCCAAACTTGTGCCGAAACAGAGAAACTCACCTGAGAAGAAGAAGAAGAAGTTGAGTAATGCACTTGCAAAAGCTCTTAGACCAACTCAACAGAGAGATGAAAGACGGTCAAATCAACATGGACCCATCCCGGTTGTGCAACAAAACCAAATTACAAAAGTTCTTAGCCCACGCGAGAAAGTTCTTAAGGTGCTGCGTCTTTTCAAACTTGTGTTTAAAGAGCTGGATCGAGACAAAGCAGCACGGCGTGGAGAATCAAAGAGTGCCACGAGTAGGATAGATTACGAATCACGGACTATCCTCATGAGCAAGGGGATGCTGTAAAGATGATTGGACCAGTCCCTGGAATCGAAGTTGGAGATGAGTTTCAATACAAATCAGAACTCAACTTGATTGGTCTCCATTTCGACATCATGGGTGGGATTGATTACATGAATAGAGGAGACATGAAACTAGCTACGAGCATTGTTTCATCGGAAGGTAATGGTTACGGCGATAGATTCGATTATGATGTGATGATTTACTCCGGTCAGGGAGGTAACGTGACGAGTAAGGATCAGAAAGTAATGGAAGATCAGAAGCTTGTTACGGGCAATTTGGCTTTAGCAAATAGCATGAGGGCAAAAACTCCAGTGAGAGTGATTCGTGGGAAAAAGAGATGGGACCAGAGAGGAAAACGTTACGTGTATGTTGGGTTATATTTGGTGGAGGATTATTGGCAAGAGAAAGGAGCTGGAGGGAATGTTTTGTTTAAGTTCAAGCTTTGTAGAGTTTCTGGTCAGCCTTCCACTGACTTGAGACATTAGTGTGAGATAAAATCTTTTTAATTGTCGTGGAAATTGTACTAGTATCAGATTAGATATTTTATGTCGTGGATATCAAAGGAACTTTTACTCTTGTTAACCGAAGCTAGCTAATCATAACAGTAGGTTCGGGATCTTTTTCTACCTTGTCAGTAGGATCGGCATCTTTTTCTGTCTTGTCAGTAGGTTCGGGTCTTGTGTAGTACACCTTTATTGATGTTTCTGGCTCCTGTACTTCAGAAATTCAGGTTTTTGTTTCATTTCAAAATAAGAATGGTTTTGTTCGAATTCGTTTCTTTACAGCAATTGAATCAAAATGTATTAATATATATATTCGGAATAACATAAATCACAATTTATTAATAAGAAAATCTGTATTCATTTTTCAGTTTGGTGTGAATTATTTTCAATTTTTTGTTTACAATCATTACACTTCCTCAAATCCACAAAATATATTATGTTAAAAAATAAGATAATTATCTATTTTATGGTTATACGTTTAGATAAACACTATCTCATTGTTATACGTTAGATAAATATTATCTCATCGTTATACGTTTAGATAGACATTATATGTTTAGATAAACACTATCTTATTGTTTTACGTTTGGATAGATACTATTATTTAGATAAATATTATCTATCTAGATAAATATTATTTGTGTTGATAGCCGATATTTTATTTAATCAATTTTTTTTATATAAATTAATAATATAAATGAATAAAATAAAATAAAAAATTATTTTTTTAAAAAATTTTCTTTTTTTATAATTTTCTCTCTAAAAAAATTATTTCATATATGATATACATGTTATAGTATGTTAAGATACGGTTTATAAATTTATGGTTCATAACACGTTATAAATTGAGAATTACTTCACACTTTGGTCAAAAGTAAAACGAAGAACAAAAATCCCCAAAATTTACAAAGGAAACTTAAAGCCCATTGCTTTCAACATCTCCGCAAAGCTCTGATTTCCACTCTCCAGAGGTTCGAAGCAGCGTTTCAATAACTTCCTTGAAAGGAATCTCATCACTCTCTAAATATTTCTTCTTCTTCTTTTTTCTTCCGTATTCTTTCCATTTCCCACCACCCCATTCGTACGACGGATCAATCCACGGTGGCAACACTCTCCTCGCCGCCTCTTCTTTCCCTTCTCCGGCGACAGTTGATGTCGAACCTCTTTCCTTGTCTGAAGCCCTGATTTCAATCTCTTTCTCTACCTCTTTGGGTGGATTCGATCTCGCTTCGTTAGATTCTGGTGAAGTGGGAACCGAAACCATGATGATTCCTTGGGGATTCACCGGAGGAGGAAAATCTCAATCGCCCAAAATCTGCCAACTGTATGTGTCCGTACGGTTCTCCATTCTGACCCTTTTGGGCATTTAAGTTGGATCTTATGGATATCTAATTTGGGCCCAATTCAGTCTCGATTTATTTAGATATCCAATTCAAAGAAGGATGCTATTATTTTTCAAGAGGTAATACAAATCAACGACGTTATTTAAATATATCAATTATCAACCAATCGCCACTGCTGGATAAATAATTGTTCAACGTCTAGTTATATTAGACGAATGGATAAAAAAGGAAACATATGCAACTAAAACTAAATATTTTATATCATATTTACTTTCGATTTTGCGTAGGGTACAAGTCCTAGTATTAACAAAAAGTAGTTTAAAAAGTCTTGTTCTGAAACAGATTTTCTTCGAAATGCGGTAAAAATACAAAGGATTATTTTCCATCAAATGAAAAAGTGAACAAGTAAAATCGATTCACGAAAGAATCTGCTGTGTCAAAAATGTACATCCAAAATAATTGAAAAAAGAAGCAAATTTGATGGACGAAACAAGAACAGATCATAGAGGGAGAGAGAGACTGGAGAGGGATAGGAGATAAAGCTGATAAAGAAAGTTAACAGAGTAAAATACCCCAAAATGTGTGACGCCATTTTGATTCCGCGGTTACATATGTTGAGATGGTAGACCATGCACAGAAGCTGAGAGTTGTTATGTCGGAGAAGCTAAGGTGAGTTTTAGGATGAAACCGATTAAGAGTCCGATGAGTCCAACCAAAGCTGCCAACTTTAAGGATATTCCGCTGTTCCTCTGGTTTCTGCGTCTCTTCACCATCTCCTGCAATGTCATTTAAAACATGGTTGGCGATATCCTTTGAGACTACGCACTGTTAAGTTCACATGATTTTGTCTAAGTGGCATTAGCTGATCAATGCTAGAATATCAAGGAAATGTGTATGGAGGCATACCAATTCATGTTGCAGTTGTTGTGTTTGCTTAACAGCTGCATCTCGCTCTTCCTTCAGCCGCTGTATAGTCTGATCATACATATTGATGGTAGAAACGTTAAGAGTGGGAATTAAAACAAGGCAAGACCTAATCTCTCTTAAGCTATGAGTGGTCACTTATGAGATTCTGTGAGGCACATTAATCACCTTATGAAGAAAGGTATAAATAACCAATACAGAAAAAGAAAAAAAGCGGCGTGTGTTTAAGTGTCCCAACCAATCGACTCTTTCCGTCATTATAATTTATATTGCCTGAAACCCACACGTGTGAATACTAGAAAGTCTGGATTTGAACGGAACTTAACATTAATCCCCAAAATTAGGTTGCATAGTAATTCTTGCACACAAGTAACACAAAAAAGGGAGACTACTAATCAGATGCCTTAATATGCAATAATGCAAGAGGTCCACGGTATATTGGTATCACATAGAGAATCATCCTACTATAAGGCTTTTGCTACGATCATGACTGGTCAGCACACAAGTTAATAACGCAGAAGTCCAAACAATGCGGTTAAGATCATTTGCAGGAAGTCATTACCACATGAAGTGATACAGATTTAAGTTATATCAGGTGGATGCAGTTGTTACTCACAGAGATGGTTTCCGAGCCATTTCCATCGCCATTGGTTGCTCCAGATTCAGAGGATCTTTGGGTTGTAGACGGGGAGATATACGAGACCTTGAGCTTACACTCTGTTAAAGTTTTCCCATTGTCCTTGGTAAACTGCACACAGGCATGGTAAATTTAATGTCAATACCTTTTCCCAAAAATGCGAAAAACATGATTCTGAAAAAATAAAATTTTAATTTGGGACATACTGTGTCTTGTGGAAGTTCATCCACATCAGTGTGTGGAGGTACAATGGTACTTTGAAGGAGAAACTTGTCTTTGCACTGCATATCTGGAGGATACTCCCGTTGTGCTTGTAGAGTAACTATAATTTAGAAGATCTTAATTATTTATATGTTTTAGTTTCAAACTGCCAATAATTAAAAGAGTTATATAGAATCGCTGCACCTCTAATGATGCAGGAGTCCCATGGCTGTATGACACCAGTGTTGGGTCTTACAAAATACTTTTTTGGAGATGTTGTTTTCACCTGATTTGGTAATGCAAAAGTACAAAAGAAGAAGTCAGTTTTGGGGAATAAACACTCACAATAACTTCATCGCAAAGAAAGCATATGAAGTTGGTGGTTTGATGTAGAATTACCTTGAAAGCAACATAGTGCTCTGTTTTATTGGCGACTTTAAGATCACAATAGCTTTGCTTCTCGAGTTCAACTGATATAAAATCAATATTCTCATGAGCATCCAATAGAAAGGCCTCAGAAAGTATCAATTTCATAGAACGGACAAGGTAATCACAGACAGCAATTTCCTATATCGCCTAGAGAATCAACCCCAAAAGGTACTCTTCATTGCAAAGTTTAACATTATATAAGGTAGGTACCATAAGCTCAAAGATTCTGAGAAAATATCGAGATTTGGTGTAACAAGAGGAAATCAATGATTCACGATCTGGAAGTCTCAAGAGAACAAAAGATAGCAAGTTCAAGAGAACACTTTCTCATCTACATATCACATTTAAGAAACAACCCAGCAGATAAGCATAGATTTCACTTTAGGAAAAGCAACCAGAGCGAAAATTAAACAAATAGCTGATCATGCATGCACGATCTTCCAAATATATAAGGAGAGAGCGGGTTGCTTACAAAGAAATTTGAGCTCATCAGGTTGAATGGAGATAAGCTGGTTCTCGCCAACGCCAGTCATTGCTAAGCTACACCACAAAAGATCGACAATCAATCTCTAGAACTTGAAACCTATACACATATGAAACCCCAAATTCAAACAATTCCGATTATAATTTTTGTTTTTTCCGAAAGAGGTCCCAAAAAGCTACAAAATGTAAAAGAGGGAAAAGAAAAAATCAGAATCAGTGAGAAATTAAGAGCCAAAAAGACGGATCAAACCTGAAAAAACAAAAGTCACGGTCCAACGATCAGCAAGGAAGGCGAAGAAGCTGCTTATTTCTTTCTCTTGCCTCCCGAAAATCGCTCTCCACCAAAACCAAAATTCACCTCCTATCTCTCCTCTCGTTCGATTGGTGGTGACGAAGGATAAGGAATTTTTCTAGAGAGCGAGAGAGAAACGGGAAGAAATCTAAAGCGCTTCGTGGAGCGGCCACGTGAAGTCGAAGCAAAGTTCCGTGCGATTTCCTCCGGCGTCGTCTCCGGGAAGTGCGGGGAAGAAGAGAGAGAGGGAAAATATGACACGTGTAAAAACAGTTGGGCATTGGAGGAGAAGAAAAAGGTGAAGCGATAGGCTGGAAATAGAGTCCAGCGACGTGGCAGGTTTTGATTGGTGAGTTTGGTTTATATAGAGGCTAAATGCTATAATGGGCTTTCAGGTGGTAGGCCATTTTCATCTCTCACGATGAAATTTTTATTTATTGTTTCCGTGGCCATTAATCATTAATGTTGGTACTAATTGGACATAAAAGATTTATTAAATCGAGATAGTAGAATCATGACGAAGAAAACAGAAACAGTAGTTATCGCCATAGAGAGGAAAGAGACAAGAAATACTCAATGATTTCTCAGAATATTAATAGTTTGTCTGCTTTAGCTGGAAAGTCATTGATTCAATAAGAACAAAGTAGAATCTTAAAAAGAGTTCGAATGGTTACGTTTGAAAATTTAATTACCACAGTCACTGTGATAATTGAAATACAATGTTAATACAGTTTTAAAAAATTGCTTAGTGAATATAGTAATTACAATTCGCTCTAAATGTTGAATGAGAATTATGATTCAACGGCTTTTAAGATACTTGACAGGCAAAATAATCTTAATTTACAATCTAGCAACAAACACTTTATCTGAGAAAGAATGATTTATTCAACAATAACTGCTTGACGTTTTGCATACAGATATGCATTTACGAATATAAGGATAACATTATGTGTACAGTACAAAATATTAGTTTTCACGAAATACCCTAAAAATGGTTTAATGTCAAGATCCACATTCCTACTCTAGATCAAAACATCAACAAGGAGCCTCACATAACATTTTGATTTACTTTTCTCAAGTAACTGTCGCTGTAAATTACATGAAGGGAAATGAAATCCAAAAGACAAACAAACAAACAATTATTACAAGAAGAGAAAGAGACAGAGTATGTAAGAGGAAGAGATTAGCTACCTTTGGAGGTTGAAAACAGCACAAGACTGTGTTGGGTTTGGTGTTCATTTAAAAGTGGAGAGACGAGGAAGTTTGTCCCTCAGATAGTAAAGCCTTGCTCTTCTCACTTTCCTGTGACTTACCACTTTTATCTCCTTAATGTTGGGAGAGTATCTGTTGAAATCAAAACACATCAGATACATATTCTAACGCCACTTCATTGTAGATTCAGCCAATGTTACTAAGAAGTTCATCGAGACTAGCATGTTATGATAACGCCCAGAGTGATCTCGACTAAAGGTTGACGCACGTTTCTCCGGGTCTAAGCATAGATCAAGGTGATACAGCTTGGTGACCTATAATGCTAAAACTTCAAGCTTAAATGTGATAGTTCCTATATTTTCATACTTGGCGTAGCAAATATCTTTCCTTTTTCATGAAGCTTAGAATCGAAACTTTATTTATTTTTTCAAGAAACAAAGAGGACGATGAGAGCATTTGACAATCAATAACCAAGAAACTGTAGGTTTGTTTTAGAGTTCCAGATCTCTCCCAAAGCCACCAAATGGTCAAAGATCCCTAACTCTGACCCCACCCACTCCAGGTTATACAATTTACATTTATGCTTATCACTATACCAGAGCAACTGTGTGATAATTAGAAAGGTAAGGAAGAAGAGGTAAGGAAGAATATACTTACATAGGAAAGACGATTTCAACACCGATGCCTGCAATTATTCTCCGGATACGAATAGTAGTGTGGATGCCTGCATTTTGTCTAGACATGACTATACCTTTGTAGATGGATAGCCTACGTCTGTTCTCAGGAACTTCCTGCAAAATCAAACCCACCGTGTCAAATCAAATCTTGCTGTTTTACGCATAATGGCTTCAGATTATACAAAGAATAAGAATTTACCAGTTTGATTTCTACAATGTCCCCTGTCCTAAGTTCTGGAACCGGTCTTACTTTCTCTGAAACCTCAATTGCCCTCTGGTTCAGTATCTACAGAAACAAAAGTAAATCAACATTTCATCGCTCTGGTGAGTGGTGATTAGAGAGCAAGAGCGAGAACCAAAACAAACATATCTATCTCTCTTTACTGCAATATCAGCAATGTAGCACCAAATAAACGAACTCCACACTTGTTCTTACAGATACACTACACATTTGATATTTACGATGGCTACTGATAAAAAGACCTTCAAATTTCTCCAATTTCAGCATAAAATCAATATGCTAGATAATCTTATAGAATCGCATTTGAAAATTAACTTACCCCCATGACATCTCCGAGCTTGACCCTCGGCTTCCTCGGAGGTTTAGCTTCCTCCGCCGCAGTAGCTACTACTTCGTCTCCAGTTTCAACGGCATTCTCCACAACTGCCTCAGTTTCGCCCTCAGTGCTCTCTTCGGCTTTAGCGTTAAACTCCCTTCTCTTCCTGGAATCGAACGCGAAGCCAAAATTCGAGCCGGAATTATTCATAAAAACCGTAGAAATTGATATCCGAGAGTTCACTGATGAGGCTCGTGGTAGAAATGCAGAAACCCCTAAATTCTTCGACGAGAAAGTAGGGATTCTCGGTATCATATGCAATGCCTGCCTCCAAAAAGAGGAAAATAAGCATAGATAAATACAGAATTCGAAGAATAATATGAAGTGTGCTTGTGCGTGAGATAAAGAGAGAGAAGAAAAACCTGAGGAAGAAGATGAGAGCTCGTCGCCATGTTTGCAGTTGCAGAGTAGCAAGAGCCTTATCGGCTTCAGCGTTTTTAGTTAGCACTCCCTCCGTAGCCAAACTGCAATCCCTTATCCGCGCGTGCAATTCAATTTATGGGCCACTTACTAACTTTTATGGGCCTATACAATTGGGCCCTTATTCAATTGAAATTTATAACAAGAAACCATTACCAAAGCTGATTCCTCAACCAATGCTCTATTTGCTTTTTAGCTCCCAATTTCCAGAAGTAAAGAAGGTCCAAATAAAGAGTTTATGTTACAAACAAAAGTATGTTTTTAGGCCTTTAACTAGTATAATTCATGGCCTTAACTTAAATATCCTACTTGTGCCTCTAAAATGTTTTAGAGTCTTTCCCTAAAAACCCTGACCTATATGCATTTGTATTGTCGTGGAGCCTGGAGCTATACTAATTTTGTTTTGATTTTTTTTTTACTATAAACGACCAAATAAATTTTAGTTTTGAGTTGACAAAATAATTTGATGCTGTTTATTCAAGTCGTCTACATTTTCACGTTATCGTTGACTTACACCACAAGCGATGAAAAGCTAAATATTTAATTTATCATAATACCAAAAATAAGCAAATGTTCCATCTCTCTCTGTATGTAGTTTTCGTTAAACGAATATAATTTTCTTAGAAATTCTTTTTTGAAAAAGCTTAATAATCAATATCTACAAAAGTAAAATTAATGAGATTCGAACTTTAAATCTTCTAAATTTAGTTTTTCTCCGAGTGTATAGAATCAAAAAGAAAAAGGTGACAAAGAGAAGAAGAAAAAGAGATTGATTGATCCTTTGTCCTCCACGCATCTCTGGGTTGGCTTTGCCACATCAGCATTCAAACATCAAAACCAAACGCATTTAAATTTCTAAAAGAGTGGGTCCCCCTTTTTTTATATCTTAACCGCGTCATTGACAAAAAGAGCACTTAAGCCAAAAGGGCAAAAGGAAAATATTAATAAATAAAAACATTCATTCACCGTTTAGGTCTCTCTCTCTCTCGTTTTTTCTCCGACGACGATCGCTGAAATTATCGCCGGATATTCCGTTTATCGCCAGATTCTCGCTAATACGTTGGGAGATCAATCCAGATACGAGACTAGCCATGAATCCTGAATAGTAAGAGGCTTCCTCTTCTCATGATTTGATATATCTATCCTTCGGATCGACTTTCGTCGATTCATTTCACCCGCTTTTTCTCTTTGAATTTTAATATTGATGTGTTCGGTGATTTGTTTTTTTGTTCGATTTTGCTTTGGATCGTTGTTGTTGGTCGGGAGGTTGCTGAAATAAATCTAACCAATTTTCCTCGTTTGAGGTCTTTTCGATTTTCGATTTGGATCTTACATAGGTTAGATCTAGGGGAATTTGACTGAGATCTGCAATTTCTGTTGATTACTTGGAAATTCTCGTAGTTGAAATTCGCGGGTGTGACATAGTACTTTTGATCTCATTCTCATGGAGGATTCATGGTTTTGATATGCGTACAAATTCATCAACATATCTTTCAGATCATTTCCTTTTTTAATTCCGGACACAGTCTGAAACATGGGAAATGACATCCTTTATGAGTTTAAAAACTTCACTTAGATTTTCTTAATGATGTTTACCGTTCTGGCTTAATCCGTTCTATCCTCTTTTTGCAGTGACTATCTGTTCAAGCTCTTGCTTATCGGTGATTCTGGTGTGGGAAAATCGTGCTTGCTTCTAAGATTTGCTGTAAGTAATTGCGCATCTCTACTTTCTTTCTCAGCTACGAATTGCCTTTTAACATTGAACACAAATAACAATCTATTCGTACTTGAAGATCACATTCTGTAGTTCAATACTTGTTGCTCAAAAATCATTAGTCAATTTAATTTCCACGTAGTTTTCAGTTTACTGTATGGTATCATTGTTACTCTTTGTTTTCTTATAATTTGATATCTCAAATTTGTGTGTACAGGATGATTCTTACCTGGATAGCTACATCAGTACCATTGGTGTTGACTTTGTAAGTATACTATTCGCATCGCCTCTTAATATGCAAGAAGAAAAAAAAATGAAAAAGTATTAATCTTTACTAATTATGTGATTCAGAAAATCCGCACCGTAGAACAGGATGGAAAGACGATCAAACTCCAGATCGTAAGTGTTCTTGAGCTGAATATGCAACATAATCAGTTAAATTTGGAAAGAGCATATTAATCACTCTTGGCAATCACCGTGTATATAGTGGGACACAGCAGGCCAAGAACGTTTCAGGACAATCACTAGCAGCTACTACAGAGGAGCTCATGGAATCATTGTATGCACTCTCTCTCACCAAGCAATCATCTTCTTGTTAATACATCTATCCTTTGGTTCTTCTTCACAATGGACTTTTCTTGCTAGGTCACTTATGATGTCACGGACCAGGAGAGCTTCAACAACGTCAAACAATGGCTGAATGAAATCGACCGTTACGCTAGTGAGAATGTAAACAAGCTACTGGTTGGGAACAAAAATGATCTCACATCACAGAAAGTTGTATCCACTGAGACAGCTAAGGTAATAAACAAACCAAGTAGCCTCTTTTGTGTAAAACCTTGTCGAAAAGATAGTAACATTGATTTCTCCTCCTCCTACAGGCTTTTGCAGATGAACTTGGGATCCCTTTCTTGGAAACAAGTGCTAAAAATGCAACCAACGTGGAAGAGGCTTTCATGGCCATGACTGCTGCAATTAAGACCAGGTTTGAATTAGATTCTACTTGTGTTCCTTAAAACCCTTTACTTCCATACTTAACTGTTTTTTGTTTGCAGAATGGCTACCCAACCAGCTGGAGGTGCCAAGCCACCGACGGTCCAGATTCGCGGCCAACCAGTGAACCAGCAATCAGGCTGTTGCTCCTCGTGATTCCATTAGTCTCTCCGGTTCCCTTTGGATCATCACTCCATTATAATCATTTCTTTGCATTGCATGTAAGACTTCTCCAATTGGCAACTCTTTGGATCCTCTTCTTCTTTCATTTATAGCTTTACAATTCTTTTTCTGATGTATTTCGAAGCTTGAAACCCATAAATTCTATAGTAAAAGGCCCTTTTATGCAAATAAAGCAAAGACGCCTTTTCTAATTTCTCCTCTCTTATAACCCTAGTTCGAAATATATTAAACAGACTTGGCCGTGATTCAGGTAAAACATTTCTTTTATAAGTGGTTTTTTTTTTTAAACTGTTTTCTTTCTAGAAGATTATGACACTGATCAACGATGAAAGTTTAGATAGAAAGAATCTAAAATTTATGAGATAATAATTTTCTTCCATAACTTAAAAATCCCCCAAACTTTGTTTTGTAGAGAAAGTGTAACAAAAATGATAGAATTAAGAAAACCAAGGAGAGAGTAGAGAGATAGAGGCTGAAGGACCAAAAGGGGTCTTTACTTGCCCAACGATGGGAACTGAGCACTGTCTCCAATCACCGGAGCTACACCTCCTCCATGCCTTTGGTTCCCTCCTCCGTTAACTCCTCCAACTTTCTGTCCACGACCACTGCGACCTCCTCTTCCGCGGTATCCACCTCTTGGGTTGTAGCTCTCTCCATCCGCCGGCTTCAAAAACTCGTTAATGCTTAACGACTACAAAATCACACAAAACAAGCATAGATTCAGCACGAAAATGTTTGAACCCAAAAGATTTGCATTTTAGGTGGAGAGAAGAGAAAGAAATAAGACACCTTCTTGGCCTTCTCTTCTTTCTCAGCAGCATCTTTGCGTTTGTCCTTCTCGGATCCCTAAAACAAAAATAAAGTAAGGATCAACTCTTGCTCTATTAATGTCAAGGTACTTGAGAAATTCACTCAATCGACAGAGATGAAAGTAGAAAAATTCAGATTCTCACCAGCTTGATGAAGATTTCATCATTGCTCTTCTTGTTGGAGAGCTGTTGCATGGACTCAAACACTTTGGTGTCAACTTTCCTTTCTTCAACCTTTGTGGCTTGCAGAGCTTTCTTCTTCTCCTCCAGAATTTTCTCATACTCTTCCAGTGTCATCTCCTATAACAAACCCATGTATATTTTAAAATTAGTATACAATCTTCCTTGAAGCTAAAATTAGGAACTTTTTCTAAACTGATAACATGTAAAACTCATGATATGTATACCTTGTCTTCAGGTTCTTTCTCCTCTTGCTCAACCGCAGGAGTCTCTTTGTTTGCATCAGTGGTATCGTCCTCAGCAACAGGGCTCTTCTCAACCTCTGTTGTGGGTTCCTCGGTTGCTCTAATATCAGACAAACATAGAGTTTCTTATTCAGTCTAGAGAACAAGGAATCGAACCAACACAACGCAAAATAATGGCAATAAAATCAAATTGAAAACTAGGATGCTTACGGAGGAATATCATCTTCAGTAGTACCCCAGTTTCGACGACCACCACCCTCACGTTTTAGATCATTACTAGCAAACACCAAGTTACAAAAAAAAAAATCACAAACAGTAGAATTCAAACAAAACAGTATCCAAAGTAGAGGACCGAAAAGAAAGCTTACCCACGACCAGTCCCGCTACGGCGCTCATGGAACCTCCTTGGGCGTTCTACATCACCTGATTCACCATTGGCAAATCCGCCACGGCGACCTCCTCCGCGACTACCACCAACACGGTATCCACCAACAGACCCACCACGCCTTGCTCCATCCCCTTCTTCAGAAGGTCTGTATCCTCCAGAATATCCGTTTTCATTGGCAGGAGCATCATTGTTCCGGAAATCCCGGTTAAATCCAGCACCCCTACCACGAGGGGGTCCACGTCCACCACCACCACCACCACCACCACCACCACCACCACGAGCTCCTGAAGTCGCATTCTTGGACTCCCTCACTACATATAAAAAAAGGTAAGTCACATTTCATTCAAAAACTTTTCAAGACATCGATGCAAATGGAACCCTTCTGATATATACTTCAAAACGATTACAAAACAACATAGTAGTGACTTTCGCATTTAAGTGAAAAACTATGGAAAAAAAAAACTACTTGTCAGAATTCATATTCTGAACATAAAGCTCCCTAGTTAAGCTTAGCTCTAATAGAAAAGATTGTGCATATCATAATCAAACATAGCCGCAGAGAGAAACTAAGACTAGTAAAAAAAAACTAAAAATCTCAAATGAAAAAAGCACACAATAGTCTCTGTATCTTTCATGCCAACCATCAAGACGCTTCACTCGAATGAATCAATCAAATACTACCCAACACGGCTGGCTCAAAATCTGTTCAATAGACTACACAAACAAGAAAACATTTACCGGCTTGAGAAGGAGGAAGTGGCTTGGTTGGCATCTTAGCGGCCTTGGCAGGCTGCACAGCAGCTGCTTTCTCGACCTTCTGCGGAAAAGCCGCAGCGAGCTGGCTTGGATCTTCAACGTCATCTCCTAAGAGAAGGAAAGGGTTCATAGTCGCCATTTCCGGTCTGGTAAAATCGAATCAGATACGAGTCACCCGAGAATTTGGTTGATGGATTTTTCGAGAGGGAAAAAACCTTATAGACTAGACGAATCCATGAAGAAATCTGAATCAAAAATCGAAGAGAGGTGATTCGGACAAGACTTGTTTGGATGCCTCAGAAATCGAAGGAGAGTGAAGCAGCTTGCGAAGTGGAAAACCCTAGCAAGATGCGGCAGAAGATGTATAAAGATTATGCGACTTTCGATGCTTAAAACCTAATCCGTAAAACCCCTCTCGAGTTATTATACTCTGCGGAAGGTAGTACCTTAAGTTATTCTGCTCCTCTTCTTTTGTCCGTACGATTAATCAACCCTGCGCTACAATTAGGTCTCAGATCTAAGGGCTTCCACTAGTTAGGCCCATTCTTGATAATCATGTTCGTTTTAGCCCATTGGGAGAATTAGTGGGCTTGAAACCGAATCCTTAGGCGAAGCAGCGGGTTGCATCGTTTTTTACTTTTTTTCTATATCCGTTTGTTCAAAAGTTATGTGTGCTTGATAAATCTAAAGTTATTTGTTTAAAAGTCACAAAAACTGAAAAAAATCACAAAGAATGGCAATCTCAAAAAAAAATTTGCGCGCTTTGGCACTTTCACAATTTTTGACCAATTTGCCCCTGTTTTTTGTCTTTTGGTTTCTCTGCATAAAATTGTTCGACTGACACAAATAATAGTTTTTTTCTGTCTTTTTCTATATATCACTGACACAAGTATCATTCTTTTCCCTCTCCCTTCCCCGCTGTTCTCTTTCCTCTCGCCGACAATTTCTCTCGCATCTCTCCCTTCCTTGTTGTTCTTCTTCCTTTCGTCTTAGTCGATAATTTCTCTCAACCTCTCTCTCTCTTCTCCGTCGTGCTTCTTCCGTTCATCGAAAATAGGTAACAAAGCAAAATCAATTTCGTAAATCGAAATTGCTTTTGTTTTAGTATCTAAATTTCTTTAATTTATTTCTAAACAGGTTCAACATAGACCAGTTTGATATTTATTTCTAAAACATAGACTAATATCTACCTTTTAGATATGTGAGTTTCGTTGTTGATAGTTTAGTTATTTGGATGTCCTATAATATTCGTGTACGTCTACTTTCAGATCTGGTAGTCTGCGGAATAGAAGCGAATAGGACATTCACGAGCGATGTACAAGACGAGGGTATAGATGTACATCATTTACAATAGGTATACACGGGTGATGATGGTGTACGTATTATTGTTGATGGTGGATGGTGGTATACGTATCATTGATGATGGTGGATGGTGGTATACGTATCATTGATGATGGTGGATGGTGGTGTACGTATCATATGATGATGGTGGATGGCGGTGTATGTATTGTTGATGATGGTGGATGGTGGTGTACTGATGGTAGTATACATATCATCATAATCTAATATTGTTGATGATGGTGGTGTACATATTGTTGATGTGGTGGTGTACGTATCGTTGATTATGATGGTGTATGTATCGTTGATAATGGTAGTGTATGTATTGCAATGGTGATTGATGATGGTGGTGTACATACTGTGGACGATTGGTAAACTATCTAGAATTTTGATGTTTCTGCCACATCCTGCTTTACCTCACACAGACACATTTATCCCATCGACCATTCACATACCTTATTTCGTATATACAACATCACGAGCATATCTTTTACCTTTTGGTAATAGTGTCTTGTGAACGTACATCGCAGACATAGATTGATATAAATTGTGGTGTACGCATTATTTTCGTTTTCGTGTACGCTTACAAAATATACTTATGGTGTATTTATCTATGTGTACACTGCAAATTATGTGTACGTCCCCGCTCACTCGTTTCTTCAGTGATTCCACGATCTTCTCCAATCCGAGCAACAAATATCACAAACATGTTAACATTTTCATTACCCACTCTCAATCCCATGAATGTTTCAACATCTTTATCTGTTTCGATGTACACGGGTGGCTTCCCTTCAAGCACCGATTATGTACCACTCGGCATCCAATTTCTAAGCATCTAATCCAAATTCTTCTCACACCACCATAGCTATTTATGTGTACGTCAGCGTTCTACGAACCCTAACACCTTTTGATAGTTGTGTTTTGTTAACAATAAAACCTCACGAACCTACATATGGTGTACGCATCAAAATATTGTTTTGTGTCGAGAATAGCAATTCATATTTAATTTGAGTTGGTAAATGTCCAATCACATCGATTAACTCACTCTCTTTTTTAATGAAATTTATTTTTGTCCAATTATTTTAATATACAAAATACACTTTTCGCTGACAAAATTCACTCGTAATTTAAAAGTTCATGTCACTTCATACACTTGCTACAGAGGCACAGACGAGGTGGGGTAAGGGTTTTATCGTCCAAAATTTGTGATTTTGCCATTCCACGCAAGCCTTCCATGACTTTGCCATTCTGCATAAGTTTAGTCAAAATAGTGACATTCTGCGCAAATCTCCCATAAATCTAAGACATGAATTGATTGCTCATGAATCCTCTCTTTTTCTCGTATTCATATAAGCGTGAAAGTTCATTGTGTGTGGATCAAATTTCTTGCTCGTTTAGTTGTTCATTGGTTTTTACTTATCCAATCTTAAGGCTTCAAAAAATGCGAGTCATGTGAACACTTTTCATCTGTATTTCAAACTGAGTTAAAAGAATACTTTTGGAATTGGCAAGTGTATGGTTCTGAAAATGAATCCATATTCACTCTGCCTGATTAGTATAATATGGGGTCGGTCTTTAATTCGATTTAGGTTTAGTTTATCCGTTTTATAGAAATTGAAACTTTGTAATTTGGTTCGGTTTGATGCAATTTTGCTTTTGTTTTCAAAATAGTTTTTGGTTTGTATTTTAGTTTAGAAAATAAATATAAAAAAATAGAAAATTTATTATTTTTAATTAATTACATTATAAAATGTTGATCAATTCAAGTTTATTCAGTTCGGTTTGTTCAATTGTACTCAAATCAGTTTAATTTCTTGTATTTTAAAAGTAATAAAATCAAACGGTATATTAAAATTTTCGTTTCAACTATTTCGGTTTGGTTCGTTTGAGTTTCCTCATGTTGTTTTTATTTACCATCCATATCAACATGTGATAAATTATTTAGGAATCTATTAATGGAAATGGCTCTATTTAGTAAAAGAGAAGAAAAGAACAAAACAGATGAAACTCATATTAGATCATTTACACAAGGCACTTTAGTTTCTACCTCAACATTTAATAGCAAAACTTTAAACTACAAAGCACATATCAAACTATGAAACCAGTAAGCGATGGACACGTGTCTATTATGCAACCTCGCACTTCACCTGCAACTCCGACGGCACTTTCTCTGTTTTTCTCCTCCGTTTCGTCTTTCCGCTTTCAGACGAAGACGACGAAGAAGATGACGACGACGTATAAGATCTCTTTGACGTGATCCGAACCGGGTCGGGTTCGCCGGAATTAACTCTCAACGGGAAATTCAACAAAGCGCGGGAACCACGCATCCTAAAAGCAGCTCTATCGTAAGCCAAAGCCGCATCTTCCGCCGTCTCGAACGTCCCTAACCAAACCCTCGCTCCATTTTTCGCCGGATCACGAATCTCCGCCGCGAATTTCCCCCACGGCCTCTGCCTCACCCCTCTATAATGCTTCCCCTTCGCCGGAACCACCGCGAGCTTCGGTTTCTCCATCACCGGCACTTCCGCCGCGAAATTCTCCGGCGGCTCGATTTTAACCGCCGGGAAATCACCCTGGAATGGATTAGTCTGGCGATTCGACACCTGTATATCCGATTCTAAATCTAAAAAATCGCTGAGACAGCTCAAGTCCGACGACGGCGATGACGTGTCACAGGTTCCGTTGAAGGCGTCTTTGAGGATTCCGTACACTAACATATCCTCGGAATCATTCTCTTTCAACGGCAAATCTCCCCAGCTCTCTGTGAAACACGAACTCGGTATCGACTCACTGAGTCGAAGCTCGTTCTCTCCTCCTAGCAAGTGACGTCGTATCGACTCCAACAAAGCATAATCGGATTCCGCTGCCGCCATTATCTCTCCCTGTCCGTACATTATTACAGAGCAAATTTAGTTTTTTTTTTCTTTTAGTTTCTTTCTTTTTTTTATATTGAATTGTCAAATATCTATTTTTTCCTATGTGGTAAGACGGTGAAGAGGTTTATATAGTGGAAAAATAGAGGTGATGAGGTTCATGAACCTGGAAAATTAAAATAAGTTTTTTTCATGTCTTTTCAGTTTTATAATTATAGTGGGAAATTAAAAAGCTGATAAAAATATGAAAGTTGTGGATTTTTCGTTGCTACGAAGGTTCGTGAATTAAAACACGTGCGCTTTATCCACACAAAGAAGCTTAAGGGTCAAGATGACGTCATGAGATTTTACGGAAGCAAGATGCTGATTGGTCTTGTCTATCTCTCAACTTGTCCCTTGTTTTGTCTCTCGGTTTTTTGAATTTGAATTCCGGTGTTATTAAGCAACGTGTCCCTTGTTTGATTTATTAATAGAACCAAGGTCTTAATCCGTTATTCTTTATTACTATATATTTTCAACCAAAACTTGATTTCAGTTGAAAGAAATCGACTTCATTTAAATAATATTCTTTGTATGGGATAAAATATCCAAAATACAGAACTAGTTAATACTACTAAATTGCAAATGTGTACTTACTTAGATGGTTGCCCAATATATATATTTTTTGATCGAAATCTAACTTAGATTTTGATTTGGTGGTGAAACAAAAATCTAACAAGGTGGGCCATAGTTTATATGAATGGGACACTTGAAAATGTCTGCACAAATCGGGATACATTTCTCCTAGACACCAATTCATAATTTAGTATCATCACCTCACCTTTTTCCCTTTTCTCTTTCGTTTTTACTATTTTTTTTCCTAATTTCTAACTTCAAGTATATATTTTAAAGATTTTTTATAAGATAATTCATGTTTATTAAAGGGATAATTAAGAAATAACCATTTAGTGATACTGTAGTCATTGAATATGCAGTACTCCTAATGAGAAGGTTTTCATGCAAAACTCATTCCAGAAAATATAGTTTAATTCATCTTTGGCTCCGAATGGAAAAGCGGGTTAAGCGGATGTGGTTCAAGCGGGTAAAGTGGATGAAGCGGATAAAGTGTAGATAAAGCGTATTGAGCGGATCATGCATAACAAGTGCGGATAAAGCGGATCAAGCGGTTCAGATATATTTGCGAATTAAAACAAAAAATTAAAAAGCGGTTCAAATAGTAAAATATTATATATAAATCAAAATAAATAATTTTTAATAGAAATTAAAATAAATTATGACTTATATTTTTTTATTGTTTTCTAAAATAATTTTTTTATTTAGTATATAAACATATTATACACAAATTTAATTCAAATACAACACACAATAACTAATTATATTTAATATCGAGAATTTTGATTTTTTCATAACATATATGTAATATTATCTCTAATGTTCGACATAACATCTTCATCTGCTAGTTCTGCTTCTTCCATGTCAGCAAAATCATCATTTGAAAAATTTGAAATCCTGATAAACTTATGTAGTTTCATTGTAGCCATTATCACTCTTTTTTTTACTTGAGTATTATATCTAAGAAATTCACAAAGAATTCTTGATTTCTTTTTTCAAACTCCAAATGTCCTCTAAATTTTAGAACGTAAAAAAATATGACATCGATTAAATAGTTGAATAAAAAAAATTAAAAAGACTAAAAATATTATAATATACAAATTTTAATTGTAATTCTAATATATAATTATTTTAGTTTAGTGTAATTTGTTTTTGTTATAGTAACATTAGTTAAACAAATATAATATAATTAACAGTTAAAGAACAGTATTTAATGGATATATATAATCATTATTTACATTTTCTATCAGCTATTTTAGTATATATAAAAATATAAATCCTTATAGTTGTTTAATTATATTTTTATTGTCTACATAGCTTTTAAATTAGTATTAGGATTGTTGAAAAAAAAAAAAAAAAAAAATAATAATATTAACATTTCAAAGTTTTCTGTTTGATTATAAAACATAAGTTAAGGATCTACATATTATTTAAAAAAATTGAATCATTTATTATACTTCAATTAAAATATAGGATTTAATTATTTTGCTAATTAATATTTTAAAATAAATAAATATACTGTAGTGTGTGGAACTACATAAACCACTCTCTTTTGGTTATGTTTCTATATGAGTCTTGTGCGTTCCTTGATTTTCTTGAGTTTCTGTAACTCACATGGCACACAGTTATATTTTCTTTTTTTTAATCAATGAACAGTAAAAACGTCTTTAATGTGTGAATGGTAACTCTAATTGCAGAACTAAAACGTATCATCGTATCCACCTTTTTACCGCTTTTGTTAAATTCGTTTCGTTTTTTTTTTTTTTTTTTTTTGNTTTTTTTTTTTTTTTTTTGTGCGAATAGCCTTGTAGACCTTTTTCCACCAGTAATTTGGAATTTTGTGGATAATTATTTAATTCCGGTCTTTTTCCTTCTATTGGCTTAGAATCGATAACAATAAACCTTACAAACAAAATTAATGATGGTGGGTCTATCAAGTATGTCCACTTGCAAAATAGACCTCTTTCACGGAAGCATAGTTAGTCAATAGTCAATAGTCACTCAAACTCTTTTGCAATTTTGTACTATCTCCAATCTCTAATCGATTCCAATAGTACCACTCTGGTTTGTTGGGCTGTTATGCTGAATTTGAGTATGAATAATTGAATATGATGTATGTTTTTTTATAACAAACATGCTTTATTATTGACTATACTATACGAACAAGTCCCACTGCATTAACATATACAAAAACAATAAATCTATGTGCAAGCAAATTCGTTTGAAGGTTATTATTATGTGGTTCGTACACTAACACAAAATTCGAAAAATAAGGTTTTAGTAGTGTCTCAAAATCAAGCAAGTCATATATATAAGTTTGGTATGATTATGAAATTTCAACACAAAACCAAATGACAATAAATAAATTAACTTATATCTCTTAAATTTAAATCCCATCATAATTTCTAACCTCGGATTTCCTAAAAAAATGATGCCATATTTTGGATGTGAAATCAAATATGCATCGCCAAACACCGCATTATGTTTTGTTTAAATAACAGCAAGTCAGCAATTAATGTCATTATATTTGTCTAATGTTTTCTAATTGGGGGGAGAATACATGGATCCAATCAGGATAAGTTCCGTTTTGTTATTAAATTACTTTGAATATCAAGTGCATATAATATATCAATATAGTAGTTGAACATTCGTTTTCATGTTTGAACTCCGCAGCTGAATCCTCAAATTACCACTTGACCGTTTCACATACATCCACTTTAACTATTACACGTCCTCTCTTTCTGCTTATAATATAAACTTAAACCGACTTCAAATTAAAAATATTCAAGCTTCCGATTATCATTAGTTTACGGTCTAAATATCTCCGTTAGCTCAAACAGAATCCTAATTCACCTTAATCAACACATGAATTAATCCAAAATCACATCTCTATTGAAATTATAGTATAGAGTGCTTGATATTTAAACAAATGAAATTAAACGATTTTTTTACAGGAAATTAAACGATTTATGAGTTTACAACAAAAGTATATCTACAATTTTAAACCAATTTCGGGAAGAAAAATATGTATAAAAAGGATAAAAGCAAAGGTACACAATAATACAATGCAAGGAAGGGTCGAAAGGAAGGGAGGGACATGACACGTCAGCAATTCAATTTTTTTTTAAGTTGACCAAATCTAGTCTTGTTTGACTTTGACCGCTGACTTTTCAAACCTTTCTTCTATTAGCTTTAACTTACTCAAACCTATACGTGCAAACAATCCCGCACGTGCGTCCCCACCGCAATGTTTGAGTTTTTCTTCAACAGAAGACGATAATCATTCTTTTTATTATTTGTTTCCACGTTAAATGAGAATTCAAAGATTCTTTACAAATGAACGAATGATTAGCTTCTTTTTATACGGCTCGAAATTGTTAATTTCAGTTACCATTTTTATAATGCTGAGTAGTGGTCAATTAAAGATTGGTTCGTGAAAATAGTTGTTTTTGTATCATTGATCATTTAGAACAATTTTTCACCAAATTAAAATTACTTATTCTTGACCTTAAATTTAGTAATTTAGATTTATATGGAAAAGGTAATTAATCATTTATTCTTGAACTTTTCCATCCGTTATTTATTCTAATAAAACCAGACGAAAAATAAGAAAAAAAAAGGTTGTCCCATAGCAGCCGAAGAAATAAAACAAAACGTATGTGGCTTTACTAGATTTAGAGCAACAACTATTAGTGGAGGTCGGATTGGTTCAAGAAAACGACACGCAGTTCATGGTGACATGATTAAGATGCTAAACAAAGCTAAATAGGGGATCTTTTTTAGCCTTTGGTGGGTATGTGGAGTAGAGAACTTCATAGATTACTAGATTAAGCTAGCCTTGATTGTTTCAAATGACAACTTCTACATTTACATGTTAAAAAAAAAAATTTTAAAGAATAAACGGAAGCATAAAAGTAATCAGTTTGTTTGCGTTCCAGTTGAATAACAAATATTTTTCTAAACGCTGAACGTTGTGAATTCATTAAAAAAGATACACAAAATCTAGAAGCAAATGCAAATGTTAACGTAAACTTTTATACAATGAAAATGTAAATGTAATCGTAAACAATTATAAAATTTTAGATGTCTTTTGTTATAAATTTCACATATGAAATGAAATGAGCATACACTAATATATAAATGACATGAATATCTTTTTACGAGGTGAAAATATATTTATAGGTGTCCAGAACCTTGTGGTCAGATTGTAAGAAGACGGGCCTGGAACTCCAACACGTTTCAGGTTCGATCCACCTGCTGCGTGAAATTACAACACATTATTTATGGACACCCACATGGATATGGGTCTTTGTTTTCAGGCCCATTTGCATATTCGGAGAGAGGATCTATCCGTGGACTGCACCTCTTTCAGGGGATTAGTCTGGGCCTCTCCATAGACCTGGGATTTACCCATGAGATAAAAAAAAAAATATATATATTTATAGGATATGAAAATTATAATTTTTTACAAATTTTCAAAACCCACTAAACACAAACATATATAACTGATCCAAAACTATATATAACGGTTCAAGATGTATATACCAAAACTAGTTATTATATCGAAGAAACGTGTTAGAATCTTATACTTAGACTGAAAAAGAACTTAGATCAATATATAAAATAATACACGATTTTTTTATGGTCAATTAATTTTAAATTAATAACTTATAATTGTTTTTTACATGGACGTTAATTATAATGAAAAATAATTGAAACATTGGTTGCTATAGTTATTTATCAGAAGTTAATACTTTTATTTCGTTTTCCCGGTAAAAACATGGTTTTCTAGAAACTCGGTTGATTCATTCTTCATACCAATTAATGCAATTCTTTCACGTGGTCTTGTATATACATATAACGTGTATACAACAATCGTATAAAATTGATTGCAGCAGGTGGTGCAGTGCATGCAGATCCAGTAAATTAAATGCGAAATCAATAATAATTCGATATCATCTATATATTAAAAATCGTATCATCTGCAAATAAAAGGCTGCATGCATTGACTTTACTCTTTCAGTCTTGCCCTGCTTACTAAGCCCTCCATAATGCTTCAGCTAATCAGAATTAACTGCTAACTTTACAAGTTGGGTTTAGTTAGACATTAATGCTTCACTATCATGTATCAATATCATCTTTCTAGTTGTGTTAATTTGTGTTTACCACGCAAAAAAACTTCTAGAAGGACAATACAATGTTGGCTATATACATACCTGTGCATGGGAGTACATATTCTTACAAACGCAAATTATTTTCCGTTGCGAAAATAATCCGGCTGATATTTTCCTTGGATTATTACGGAGTTATTATTAGGTTGAATTACGTGTGGATTGTAATTTTGTTAAGCGGTTTTGTTTACAGTTACATTTGTAATTGTGTATGAGTTCAAATTTCCTTATAGTATTTGGTATTGATATTGTAATTGTTGTTATATATGTATACATGAAACTAACATATTTTTTTCTTTTATCTATAATACGCATTATATCAATTTTAAATAAAATTTGGTTATGAGATATCAATATTTTAACAAATCACTAAGCTACACATCAAACTCATCTTTGTTTTTTACTATATGCATTTTATACACCAAATTATCGAACGGTAGATTACTTAAAATTCGAGGTTGCTTAACTATTGGACTATGTCACTATCCAAATATTGATATTTTTTTTTAGTTTAAGAAAATTATCGTATTAATCAGATATAAACAATACGGCTTTTTTCAAAATATATTGGGACAGTTATAATCGCAACATGTTTTTTTTTTTACATATAACAAGGGCAATCCGAACCAAAATTTGACTAAAACCCAAATAAATATAATCTCGAATAGTTTGCTTACCAAAATTTTAAATTACCTAAAACGCGTCATTTTTTCGATTGGTCAAATAAAAATGAAAATGTTTTAGATAAAAAACTAAAATAAAAACCAAATTAACATTATACTCCGGATCTTTGATTTTTGTGATAAGGTTTATAGATTTTGAACATAAAACATTGTAGTCAAGTGCAAAACGGAACGATCTCAATGTCGACTAGATGAATCCATCATCCAATCCAACGGCTCAAGGTCCACGAAACACGCAACCAAGTGGTACTCCCTTTTACACCTGATTATATTATAATTTTTTTAAAAAAAAAGCATGAGGATGGTTCCTTTGGTCCTTCTTGTTTTTATTAATTCAAATTTATTCAGACCACCATTGAAAAAGTCCCCTTGTCGACAAAGGAATTGGTAAAACCCCAATGCTTTCCTCTATTTAGTATATATACATGTTTCCACTCTCCTCTCTACTCAAATCATTCTTCATCTTCCTTCTCTGTTTTTCTCTGGTCTCACGAATCTAAGTTTTGAAATCTTTACCTGAAATTGAGAATTGAAATTCTATCAATGGCCACTCCAAGCGAAGTATCTGCACTCTGGTTCATTGAGAAGCATCTTCTTGACGATATTTCTCCTGTGGCTACAGATCGATGGATGATGAGCGAATCAGCAGCAACAGAATCTAGCTCTAATTCTTCTTCTTCTTCTATGATATTCGGATCATCAGCTCCTGATTTCGCTTCTTTCGCTCCAATTGATTTCTCCGAATCCGAGAGCAAACCTGAGATTATCGATCTCTCGACGCCGAGATTCATGGATTTCACATCGAGTCCATTTGAATTCGATTCAGAGGTCTCTGTTTCTGATTATGATCAAAATGGAAATGGATTTCAGTCGGAGCCTAAAACCCAAATTCTACCTGCATCTGACGATTCGCAATCCAACCGAAAACCGCCATTGAAGATCTCCCTTCCAACCAAAACCGAATGGATCCAATTCGCCGCCGTGAATCCGCAGCCGGAAGTTTCTAAACCGAATCAAGCGATCGCAGAAGAGAAGAAGCATTACAGAGGAGTGAGACAAAGGCCTTGGGGGAAATTCGCGGCGGAGATTCGAGACCCGAATAAACGCGGATCTCGCATTTGGCTCGGGACGTTTGATACAGCGATTGAAGCGGCTAGAGCTTACGACGAAGCAGCGTTTAGACTTCGAGGATCGAAGGCGATTCTGAATTTCCCGCTCGAAGTTGGGAAGTGGAAACCACGCTCCGACGCCGACGGCGAGAAGAAACGGAAGAGAGACGAAATTAACGACAAGGAGGTGACAGTGATGGAGAAAGTGTTGAAGACGGAACAGAACGTTAACGGCGGAGAGACTTTTCCGTTTGCAACGTCAAACTTAACGGAGTTATACGACTGGGACTTAACGGCGTTTCTTAATTTTCCGCTTCTGTCGCCGTTATCTCCTCATCCATCGTTTGGATATTCACAGTTGACCGTTGTTTGATTTTTAAACTTTTTGTTGGTTTAGTGTGTTGGTGGTTGTGTCCGTGCTGACGTGGACTTACTGTACACGTAGGTGCATGAGATGAAAGAAAGAAGAAGCATATCGATGTGTTCATATTTGTGGCTTATTTTGTTCATTCTTTTCTTCACAATACATTATTCATTTAATAATGACTGGAGAATCGACTTTTACGTTATTTCATACTAGAAGAAATCGGAATAATTCAACCTACAAAGTAGAAGGTATAAACTGTCCATTTATGGCAATTCACACTGAAAAAAAATTAGTTCAACCTACTAAAACTAATTATATAATTCAACTTGAGAACTTGACCGGCGTATACACAATAAATGCATTACCGTGATTCTGTCCGAATGATTCATCAAATAATTAATTTGAAATGATAAAATAATGGATAAGCTGGTCAAAACGACGTCGCAGTCGCACGTGGGTAGACTTCTGCGTAATTAGTAAAAAAATTAAATGACGAAAGTGAAAGCCATTTATCCAGAAGAATATTTCTTGCACGGCGAAATCTCTACGTATTTTAGTATTTTAGATTTGAATCTAATTAGCCAAGAGCCTTAGAAACGAATATTATATCTTCGTTGGGTCTTGTAATATATTAGTACACTATCTCATGAATTGTAGTAATGGGCCTTGTGGTTATTCATACATCTATGTAATCTTTGAATGTGTCAATTGTCATATATGAATTCTCTAATTTTTTTTTTTTTTGCATATATGAATTCTCTAATTTAAAAAAAAAAAAAAAAACTCGAATTTTCATTAAAATAACAAAAATTACAAACGCCCACGCTTTACAAACATCTTACTTACCACAGTTAAACAGACTTACCTTCTAGCTAACCAAATGATCTAAACTTGAAACCGCTCGAACCAAGTATACAAAAAGGATACAACAGAGGGAATATTTCTTTGAGCTCTAGATAGATGGTCTAATCTACAGCGAATAGTCGTCATGATGTCCAGGATCAGCGCCGATGACGGTCGCGAAACCTGAGAATGGAGCTTACTATTCCGCTCTTTCCAAATCGAGTAGATGGAGGCTTGAAAGGCTAGCTTGAGAATCAAAGCAACATTTGCATCTCTAATAGGGTCTTTAATCTATCCTAGATGTAAAGAAAAACCAAACCTGATTCGCATAAGAGCAATCGAAGAAGATATGCTGAATGGTCTCACTATGCAAGTTACAGAGGAGGCAAGTATATGGCACCGGTAACTAGATATCTAGAAGTTATTGATAAATAGGGTCTAGACCAACCTATCCAATCCATCGAAACACGGCGATAGTAAAAGTTCTAAACATAATTTTGTTTTTTGTTGCGATTTTAGTTACAATGGTTTATTGTAAATGCTTTTAATTGTGTAAACGTATATAATTTTTTTACATATTCCAGAGGCTAGTAGAAAAAAAGTGTAAAACTAAAACCAGATGAGCATTTTGCTTGAATTGTTGAAAAGAATAAATATTAAGCTTTACTGAAAAAATTTAGTTGAAACGACCAATATGGATGTACAAATCTTACATGATTGGTATAAACCTATTGACCATAGAATATTATCGTAATGTGTAATTTATTTAGTGGCCGAGGCAAAGCCACACAAATTCATCTATTCGCTTAACAAAATTTATTAACTAACTAATGTTATTGTTACAAAACATAATTATACCATTTTTGTTTTATTATAGATCATCTTAAAATAGCAATTTCACCTAAGAGTACAAATCAACAAACAAACAAAATTGGTTAACCATTTCACTGAATAGTTACACAAGAGAGGGTACACGTTGTACAACACAACATTACAATATCATCAATCAAAAGCTTATTATAAAAAAACCGACCACGAACACGAATCATGGTTTACATCACTATCCAAACATGCTAAAATTGTAATGGAAAAGACACAATGTTATCATGGATGTGAATCATCATGCACATCAGGTTACCTAATTATCCTACGTGGACATTACCTAATCTTCAATAATTTCCAATTATTGCATTCTTCCAAACATCATCATTTTTTTATAACCACTAATCATATCCTCTTAACGCAAACCTAATTAATTCAACTACCTCATCGTTTTAGTCGACAAAAAAATCCTATCTCATCTTTGATTACTTTTTTGACCACTATTGTTGTTTTTTACATATATTTTTATGGTAAAAACGACCTGATTAGAATAAGTAAATCTTAATATATATAGCAATGTAATCGAGGAAAATGTTATCCAATGTGAAAAGAATTGTGTACACTGGAGAGCAGTTTTTACTAATCCTAATTTTTCCCTCAAAATTTTCCTATTCAAGGTATAAATTAAAGACCCAAATGAATTTTTAATTCAGTAATTTAAAATACAAAGGCCAAGAATATTATCTACCAAGGCCCATGTCCACGCAGCTTCGACAACCACCCGATGCTTTATTATCCCACTCTCCTTGATTATTGCGTGAGACACACGTGCCCATAAATCAACGCACGAGATTGCAAGGAGCGTGAAGAAGAGAGACCTTCTAAGAGAGATAGAGGGATCATTAAGATATATCTGTTTATCCATATCCTTGAACTCCTATAGATTCCTTCGTACAGACAAGTCTCTTGGAAATGTTAAAGATTCTCTGATACCAAACTTTTGATTCCTTTTTTCCTGCAATTTTCTTATTCTTAGTTAGTATTATAACTCTTTTACACAAAACCATGACACTAGAATGCGTCTGTTTACATCCAAAAGCTTCGGAATATTTATGGAGTAGATAGGTCATGAGTTTTTTTTTCTAACCATCTGATAAAATTAGTTTAAGCGGTTATCAAAAAATAGTACGGTAGCTTTTGTTTTTCAACTGTACGGAAAAATTATTTTTTTCTAAGATAAGCATTTAAAGAAGGCATTTTAATTAGAAGTTGAATGAAAATTCCACTTAGTCCTATAATTAGAAGTTGAATGAAGATTTAATATGATTCATTAAATTTAATTTATTAAATTAAAAAGAACAAATGTTACAAAATAATACTCCATGTCACTATAATTGATTTTTCTACAATTTTCTTTATTTTACATTATTGAGTGATGCTTACTAAATTCTATGTATTTTTTTAATTATTATAACTTAGTAATTTTAAGATTCTAGATAACATATTTAAAAGGATATAAGGTGTATTTTAGATATTTTATATATTTATATCGAATTTTAAGAAGTATACAAAGTCTCTAAACATCATTTACTGAGAAAGATACACAAGTATACATCTATATAACTCACCCTAATCTTTTTAAAAAATATCTTAGGCTGGTAATACTTGGCCGGTTGAAATTTTAGCTTGAATAAATCACGTGTATTTTGTCTTTGATGTAAGATACTAAACCTGTTCTTCTCTTTCCTTTTCTCATTTCTCACTTAACCACTCGATTACACACCACACATTATAAGTGTGCTCTCAAAAAATCTCTCATTACTCCAAACACATTTCTCTTTCTTCTTCATTTTCTTCCTCCTTTTCATTCTTGTTTAAGAAAGGAAACAAAATCTGAGTTCTTTAATCAGTTTCCGTTCTTGGAAAACTGTGTTTTTTTTTTTATATATATACAAAGAGGAATTCCAGATTTTCTTGATCTCCAATGGATTGTGTCTCTCTTTCTGAGGTTACTGTCATGAGAAGAACACATTTGGGATTTATGCACAGCTTCAGACAACCATTTACTGGTGTTACAATATCTCCAAAGTTCTGCTCCTCCAAAGGTAATAATAGTAAGGGGCTAATAACAATGTTACAATACCTTAAAATAACTTCCTCTTCACAATAAGATACTTTCCATTTATTTTTTCTTTATTTTTTTTTATTTTTTTTTGTACTTGGATGAGAAGTTGAAGGATCAAGGGCAATATCTTCAAGTGTTTCCAGCACAAAGAGCCAATTTGTTTATGGAGAAAGCTTAGCTGCAACTTCGGATTCAGGTTATAAGATGAATGGAGTAAACCTAAAAAACAGAACATTTGTTAAAGAAAGATTATTACTTGATGCTTGTGATGATGAGTATGGTGGAGTAGTAGTTGATCATGGAAAATTACCATCGAACCCGTTAGCTTTCGCTACTATGCTTCGTATTTCTCTCTCGGATTGGAGAAGAAAGGTAAACTAAAAACCCAGAAAATCTAAAACCCTTTTTTTTTCTAAAAGTCATTATCTTTAATCAATTTGTCAATTTGGAGGAAAATTTTTGTAGGGAAAGAAGGGAGTTTGGTTGAAATTACCTGTGGAACAATCAGAATTAGTTCCAATTGCTGTAAAGGTAAACTAAGAGAAATTAGATTTGTCTTGTCTGTGATTAAGCAGAGAGATTTGTTTATGTAAGTTAATGAAATGTTTGGATTTTTGCAGGAAGGTTTTGAGTATCATCATGCAGAGAAAGGATATGTGATGTTAACTTATTGGATACCAGAGGAGGAGCCTTGTATGCTTCCTGCAAATGCTTCACATCAAGTTGGTGTTGGAGGCTTTGTCTTGAACCAACATAAAGAGGTATAATCCCGAAAACCCGAAATACCAAATCAAACTCGGTTTAGTGTATTCGAATCAAACTGAATCAATGAACCGAAATTCAATACAATAATATACTGTTTAGTTATATAACCAAAATGAACCAAACCATAAATTGCATTAGTCTGAACCGAAATCAAACTGAGTTATATATATTCGATTTGGTTTTAGGTTCTATAAAACCGAGTAAAACTTTGACCCAAAAATAAATAAAAAACCGAGTAAACCAAAACAAAAACCGAAACTATACTCTAAAGCGATTCCTTACAAAATACCTTATAATTTTTTGTTCTATCTTTAATAGAGTTATCTGATAAATTTTTGATCTCATTAGGTGCTTGTGGTACAAGAAAAGTATTGTACTTCATCGAATACAGGTCTATGGAAATTACCAACTGGATTTATTAATGAATCAGAAGAGATCTTCTCTGGTGCTGTACGAGAAGTCAAGGAAGAAACTGGGGTAATAAAATCAAAGAACATATAAATCTTGATTTCAGTTTATAAATTCGCAAGATCAATAACCATATCTGGCGTTGGTGTTGTGTTCTTCAGGTAGATACAGAGTTTGTAGAGGTTATAGCTTTCAGACATGCGCACAACGTTGCGTTTGAGAAATCTGATCTCTTCTTCATCTGTATGTTGAAGCCACTCTCTGATAAGATCATCATCGACAATCTTGAGATCAAAGCCGCAAAGGTAATCACAAACATTACATATATAAAAACAGGATATATCCGTTCTTCTTAGCCTCAAATCATAAGATGATTGCTTTTGTGTTTCAGTGGATGCCATTAGTGGAGTATGTGGAGCAACCGATGATAAAAGGAGACAAAATGTTTAAGAGAGTGATAGAAATCTGTGAGGCAAGATTAAGACATCGATACTGTGGTCTTTCTCCTCATCGACTTGTCTCTACTTTTGATGGTAGACCTTCTTCTCTCTATTACAACGTTGTTGATGGTGATGATGATGATGATCCTTCCCGTTCCAATTGCACCGCTGATTTTTATTAATAACCGGATCAAACCGGACCCATTCAAAATTAAGTATAGTTCGATTCTGTGTATATATACTTATTCCCATGTAACGTATGCTGTTGTTTGAACATTCTCCTTCAGTATAGTAAATAGTAATACCTCCTCTACAAAATCCATGTCCCACCCTTATTGTATTGTAAAAATTCAGAATGAATAACCGGGTTAAACCGAATAAAAAAAAAACCTCCTAAATGACTTCATGCATACACAAGCTTACATGATTTTGAAGCCCTGACCACACTTTTCAACTCCTCTAACCTCTCAAATCTCTCTATCAAAGACGAGTTTATTTGGGAAAAAGTTGCCTTTTTCAAACAACTTGCGTTCCTTAGGATATATTTCGCAACCTCTTTCTCTACTTGTCGTTTCCCTTTGTAGCCTTCCCACACAAATTTCTCGAGATGGAGCAACAAACATTCAGGAACATTCTTTGGTTGATTCCATTTCTTACATATCACATGATCTTCAATCTTATGCCATTGCTGAGGGAGAAACACAATGTAACATTAGATCAAGGTCTTGTAATTTAGGAAAAAATGAATTTGCAAATGCTTACATCGATGATGAGCTTGAGGACTTGTAATTTAGGAGAAGTATCGAGCATGAGCGTAAGAAGATTCCACCAATCTGGTTTACCTGTATATATCTCCAAATATACCAACCGATAGAAGATACTACCAGTAGGATACTTAACCTATGCAATGATGCATTGTTATTAGTACATAAACTAATGTAATAACAAAACAAGTCAATGGCAAGAAAAACACGAGAAAAAGTTACCTCCAAGGGTGACCACAAAAGCAAAGTAAGACTTTTGACGGAAGTTAGAGATCCTAAAAGCTTCTCATTGATTGTTTCACACAAGATTTTTGCCTTCACCAGCTCCGGAGAATTCTCAATTAGACAAAACTGAGGACCCTTCTCCACATCAATGTGCAAGTATTTCAAAGAAGGAGCACTTATCAGATAACCCAAATGGTTTCCTCCATAATTTTCATCATGAATTGATAGACTCTGCAAAGATGGCCCCGCAATAGTGAAAGTCCTAATATCATCACCACGAGGAGATCGTCTCAAGACCAGACTTTCAAGACAAGGGCAGCCAGATAAAAGGTTAAGAACTGATTCATCGTTCTTGTAATGCATATAATCAAGATGCAGGGTTTTCAGGGACTTGAGACAAATCCGAGATGGAACATCTACAAGAACAAGAAACCTAAGAATCAAGGCCTCTAATGTTGTTTCACATGTACACAAGATTGGAGGAAAACTGAATGACCTATTATTGTTCTCGGTGTAAACGTCCAGTAACAATTTACGCACATTGCGTCCAAATGCGATTCCGAGCAATATTCCAATATCTATAGGAGTACATGTAGCTGAATCAACTTCGAGATGTAAACTCTGTAGAATTGGAGCCTTGTGTGAAAGCAAAGACTTGCAAACATTCTTTGCAAATGTACCGAGTTTGCGTCCGTGATCGCAAGAGTCAAACATGAGTTTAGGCACCATCTTCCAAAGAAATCGCCATTGTTTAGACAAAGCAGTTGTGGCTATGACATCTTTCGTTGGAAGTAGAGACAATATATTCAGAATCAAAGCTTCAGGCAATTGACTGATTCTGTCTTCTTCATTCACAATACCTTGATTTCTCATACTGTTTTCAACACCAAAAAATCGAACAGAAACAAAAGATGAGTTGGTTTTTGAGTTTTGGACCTTATACTGTATTTACAATTTAAGAAACCCTAGAACTAGAGAAAATCAAAACAGTTGAAGAAACATACAAACGTTTCATTGAAGAGATCAAAGGGTTGCTGTTAAACCCTTATGCTTTTTCTACGGCCGACGTTTGGATTCCGGAGGAGGAAGCTGCGCAGCGGAATTGCTCCTCTGCAAAAAGTTCCAAAATCCATGTCCGACTCTGTTTTTATTGCAAAAAGTTCAGAACTAACCGGTCTTAATATCCGGATTAAACCGAATCCGTATAAATAAATTTATCATATCGAACCGAATGGAAACCAAGTTGTCTTATAACTAAGTATCTCTCTCCGTGTTAGGGGGAGATTAGTACGCGTTCTAGGCCGACGTGCCTGTTCCTTCTTTCCTCTAAATTTTAACTTTGTTTGTGGGATTTACTTGATTCTCAAAAATACTATTTTGAAGACGTGATTTCCAATTATTTGTCCTAGTTTTTGGGAAATGTGCTTCTTTTCTCTCCTTGTTATACATAGGTTTAGGAGGAAAAAGATGATCTTGACTTGGGATTGGAACACTGTGCTTAGTTTCAGCTCTAGCTTCTGCTTATGCAGGTGTATCTCTCAAACAACTTATCTCTAATGGTTTGCGATTGAGGGTATGTGCCTTCTTCTCTTTGCTAATATCTCTAGGCTAGCTCAAATTGAGTCTTGATTGGATCACTTCTATTGCTTTGAACTTTTCAACACTAAACTACAATAAAATAACAAAGAAAAAAGATGTTATCTAACTTCTTCCAATTCATATTGCTCTGAAACTTCCAACATCAAACTACATTATCAAATTTGATCTGTTCTATATAGCTCGTTTGAGCTGTTCAAATTTGTAATCGATGAGTGAAGACAAGTGTATATAATAATCAAACTCTCAGATTATGACGTGCAGTACATATACATTAACACAATTTGTAATTCTTATTCGTAAACCAAGTTGAACATGCCAAGCTCTAGCTAGTTTCAAAGTCAAACACAATATGATCCTGCACAAAGATCTGCTTCCGTCTTGCTGCTCGCCAATCCGTACATCCTTTTAATATTTTTCCAATTTTAAGATTTGCTCTTCTCATCTTGATTCTCTTTCGTCTTTTCTCCAATACTAAGCACAATGGATTGGTGTTTGCCAGTATTTGCGCCATGTGTTTTATCTGTTTTGGGTTCCTCGTGTATATCTGTTTTGATTTGTTTGGGTGGAAAGGTGGATAACATGCGCAAGTTAGAGGAAAATATTGGCTTGTTGAGGGATGCTTTGAAAAAGCTTATAGAAGAAAGAGATGATGTGGTAACCAAAGTCAATGTTGGAGTGCTTAAGGGCGGGAAACCGCAAGTTAAAGTGAGTAAATGGCTTTCAGAAGTCGAAACCATTGAAACCGAGACCAATCTACTGCTTGCAGAAGCTTCTGGTCAGTATGATGCTTCCGCTGATGTACGGCCGTCGACATCTGGGTGCTTGTCCACGGATAATATCTCCACCTGCGTCCTTGGCGAAGAGGTTTTCAAGAAGTTGAATGAAGTTAGAGCTCTCTCTTCTAGACGAGAAAAGTTTGACGTGTTGATTATGAAAGAGGGGCCTCCAGTGGTAGAGGTGAAACCTTGCCAACAAACATTTGGTCTTGATAGTACGCTTGAAAAGACTTGGAGAAGTCTTATGGATGATGAAACTAGAATATTGAGTGTCTACGGTATGGGAGGCGTAGGCAAAACTACCCTCCTCACTCTAATCAACAACAAGTTCGTTGATTTTGATGTTGTCATTTGGGTTCAAGTGTCTAAAGATGTAGATATAGCAAAGATTCAAGATGATATTGGGAAAAGATTATGCCTCTGTGACGAGAATTGGCTCGACAAATCACAAAGCGAGAAAGCCGGTGATATACAAGGGGTTCTAAGCCATAGGAAACCCCGATTCGTTCTGTTATTAGATGACTTATGGGAGGAAGTGAGTTTAACAGCAATCGGAGTTCCATTGCACGGGAGAGAATACAGAGTCGTGTTTACTACTCGTTTTAAGGATGTTTGTGCAAGGATGAATAAATTTGATGGCATAGAAGTTGAATGTTTGAAGGAGAAGGACGCATGGGATTTGTTCAAGCAGAATGCAGGCGGGTTAAATGACGATTTTTCTGATATTGCGAAAAAGATTGCGGCTGAATGTTGTGGCTTACCCCTTGCACTTGTAGTAATTGGACAGAGTCTGTCATCTAAAACTAAAACTACTGTAGATGAATGGCGTCGTGCACTCTCTATATTGAAGTCTTCTTCTCCGAGTGAGTTGAAAGGTACAGAGAAGGGCATATTTCAAGTTTTGAAGTTAAGCTATGATAGTTTAGGAGAAAAAGATGCAAAGTGTTTTCAGTATTGTGCTTTATTTCCCAAGGCGTATAAGATCAGAAAAGATGAGCTGGTAGAGTATTGGATTGGTGAGGGTTTCATAGATGAGAAAGACGGAAGACAGACAGCAGAGGATCGAGGCTATGGTATAATTGAAGCTCTTGTTGGGTCAGGTTTGTTATTGGAGGATGGCGAGTCTAAGCAGAAAGTTTATATGCATAATATGATCCGGGAGATGGCATTGTGGATAGTATCCAAATTTGAGGAGGGAGAAGTATTTGTTGTGCAAGCAGGTGCTGGCTTAAACCAAATACCAAAGGTCAAGAACTGGAGACCCGTGACGAAGATGTCGCTGATGAACAATGAGATCAAGAGCATACATTACGATCCTGCATTTTATGGCGAGTCTCGTCTTATAACCTTGTTCCTTCAGAATAACAGGTTGGTAAATATCGTTGGTCTATTCTTTGCGTTCATGTCGACTCTCGTGGTTTTGGATCTATCTTGCAACCCTGGTCTCACTGTGTTGCCTGAACAAATTTCAATGTTGATAGCTTTGCGGTATCTCAACTTATCAGGGACGAGTATAAAGAGTTTGCCGTATGGTTTAGGAAATATGATCGAACTGATTCACTTGGATTTGGAGTCCACATCTAACCTTCGAAGTATCAGTCTGGTTTCAGGATTACTAAAGTTGCAGGTTTTGAGGTTTTATCGTTCCGCTCCTTTAGATCATACGTTATTGGAGAACTTGGAGCGTTTAGAGGATTTAAAACTTTTGACCATCACTGTCGAAAAAGATTTTAAAGTTTTGGAATCCTTTTTAGGAAGCAATTCGGCAGGGCATACACAAGGTCTATATCTCGACAGACTTCAAGTATCAGGAGTATCATTTGCAGACACCTTTGGTGCTTTGGGTAGTCTTTCCAAACTTAAAATGACAGAGTGCGATATTATAGAGTCTGAGACAGAATGGGAAGACAATAGAAGGAGCCAGTATTCTCCATCTTCATCTTCCAATCAAATCACTCCAAGCAACGCATTGTTCAAGAACCTCTCAGCTCTGGTACTAGTGTCATGCGTACGTCTAAGGGATTTGTCATGGCTGATATACGCTGAAAATCTCGAGTCCCTAAGCATTGCATTGTCACCTAAGATGGAAGAAATTATAAGCAAAGAGAAAGCTGCGGGTGTCAGTTTGGAGCCTTTTCTGAAGCTACAAGTCCTTCATCTATCGTATATGGATGAACTGAGGAGCATCTGTTGGAGTCCACTCTCTTTGCCAAGGCTGCAGAAAGTCCACGTAGTAGCGTGCCCTAAGCTACTTAAACTCCGTTAGATTCCACGGGTGTAGAGAGAATTGATGATCTTCGCATAGGAAGCATGGCTACAAAGAGTTGAATGGGAGAGTGGAGCTGAAGAGCGATTTCGTGATGCCATCCACACAGCTTCTGTTTCTTAGCTTCATCTGCTGGTGCTATATATTTCTTATGTTCCATTATAGAATCTCTGCTTTTCTATATTTTTTTTCTTCCACTATTCACTTTGTTTTCCTCTTTTTTTGTTGACCTTTTTCATCTTTTAGGTGTAGTAGACAGCAAAAGACCTGATGCGACAAGCAGACATCAATGGATGCAATTCAAAGTTCCTCCTTTTTCTTGTGTCCTTTTTTCCATTTATGTGTGTGAGTGATTGAAACATTTTATGACTGGCCCAGTTTCTGTTTAATGCCGTTTGCTTATTTTTTTGTCAATTGATTACTTTATTATGCTCATTCTCTGCACAGCACAGTACTAACTAGAGGCGGTTGAATCCCTACTCGATTCACCTAGTTGTCTCACAGACCACAATCTTATGACATTGCTGAGGGGGAAACACAATGTAACATTATATATTAAAATTAAGTCATCCAAACCGAAACTGAAATGGAAAATTGCAGACAAAGAAAGCATTTTGACTGAAGTTGGAGATCCCAAAAGCTTCACATTAATTTTTTTCCCTCATACTATTCAAAGAAGGAGCATTTATCACATATCCTGAATGGTCTTCTCTGTAATTTTCATCATGGGCTGCCAGATAACAAGGTTAAGAACTGATTCGTGCGTGGTCTTTGTAGTCCATATAATCAAGATGCAGAGTTATCAGGGATTTGAGACAAATCTGAGAAGGGACATCTACAAGAACATGAAACCTAAGTATCAAGGTCTCTAGTGTTTCACATGTATACATGCATGTTGGAAAATTGAATGACCCTTTCTTCTTCTTGTTGGGGTAACAATTTACGCATATTGCGTCCAAATGTAATTCCTAGCAATGTTTCAGTATCCATAGCAGGTCATGTATAGCTAAATCAACTTCAGATTCTTTCTCTCATCTAATGCGTTCGATTCTGTGGAATGCTCGATTTTTTTTTTTTGGTTATGGATGTTCTTGATTTATTTTCCGCGATCTATGCACAGTTATCCTAATCTTTTTTTTTTATCCAGTTATCCTAATCTTGAAAAATATGTTCTTCACTTGGAATTGGAAAACCAAATTAAAATCCAGTCGTCTCAAAGGCCATTATTTATAAATTTTAGTATAGATTTAATCAATTAGTATTTGGAAAAATTTACTGGTTTAAAAGTAATATGTGTAAATTTTGAAATAACATTGTTTATTCTCATATTTGATTTTTTTTTTGTATTTTTATTTTTAAAACATTTTCAAATTCATTAAAATCCAATATGAATCTTAAAATCCAAATATAAATCGTTAGACGAATAACACCGTTCAACCGGATGAATAACACGTGATTTTGACAAAAAAATTTAAAATTATTAATCCAATAACACGTAATTTTGTTTGGATTTCTAAATTCTAAATCAAGTAAAATCTACTAATCATTAATCTCTACTAAAATTCACGAATCAATAGTATTCTGTAAATGTCATAAACAAAAAAATCTATGTACATGTATTTTGCTCTTCAAAATGACAGAATTTTCACCATTTTCTTATCACGGTTTGCCGGATTTTAGATGATAGTTTCAAATAAAAACATTCAAAATCTCATTTTATAAATTAACAAACTTCGTAACTTCAACACTTGTGTAGTCAAACCGTGGAGTTATAGCAAACCGTTAAGAAACAAACTTTAAATATAAGGTAGTTAATCCAATTAAAATTGAAGTTAATTAATTAACTTTGTAGTGGCAATCAAATAATTTAAAGCAGGTCCCTACTTTTTCTCTTTCTCCTCTCTCGTCCGCTTGATAGATCGACCGGAAAATCACAAAGAAGCGTCTTTTTCCCCCAATTCCCTGTAAGCTCTCTTATCTTCTTCTGCTTCATCTTTGTTCGATTTCCGTGGAAATGGCCTAGGAAGATCTCTCTCGAGAGAGAGAGATTTTTATTTCCTTGGAGATCTTTCGACTCGTAGTTCATGGGTTATGCGTTAGGGTTTTTTGGTTTTTATGGGGACAATTCTCGTATGTTATGGGCTTCGATTTGCTTCTCCCTAGTTTTTCAGTTTTAGCTGAGTTCGTATCCATTTAGGTATTGCATCTCTCGGCGTGATCCTCCTGTTGTTACCAAGAAAATCCCGGAAAGATTAATGCGCCTTCATTCCAAATTTTCAGTCTTTTTGACTATTGGCTTTTCTTTCTCGACTTAGTAATTTGCATGTCCTTGAAGGCTTGAACGTTCCTTAATTGTTTTTTTGTTAATCGGCTTCTTTCAGATCCATAGTTTATATCTGAATTCTTGATTTCCAAGCATTTTTCATAGATTGCTACTGTGTCTCTGTTAATATCACATCAATTTAGTTTTGCAGAGGTTTAGGAGGAAAGAAAGGATGACAGGATTTTGATTTTTGGAATTGGAAGACTGTAGTAATTAGAGTTTCTGTGTAAAATGCGGGTGCTTGGTTTGAGCTCAAGCTTATGCTCAAGTGACGAGAAGGAAGAAGAGATCATTGGAGACTCCGGTCTCACACCGGTGTATCTCAACGTCTATGATCTAACACCTGTCAACAATTATCTCTATTGGTTTGGGCTTGGCATATTTCACTCTGGAATTGAAGGTAAATGTGGCTTCTTCTCTTTTCACTTTCCTCTTGATTGGCCTAATCTAAGCTTTCTCTACTATGTTCCTTATTAGTCTATGTATCCGTGTGAATTCATAGAATAGTTTCGCTTTTTCTTTCCTTTCATCCATATCTGGCTTAAAGACAACTTATTTATTATGCTATCTAAGTATTCTGGTCGTGAAAAATCACTACTTATTTATTATGCTATTTAAGTATTCTGGTCGTGAATAGGAATTAGGAATCATCATACTTCTCAATTGTTCTCGACGAGTTGCTATTAAACGATTTGGCGACAATGCTTAGCTCTTCACATAGTATTGTTTATTCTTTCGAAATGAATTGTTTACGGAATACAGAACTAACCAGGTCTAAGGATAAGGAAAAAAAGGGAGAAATAGTGAGGAACCTTGAATGGAAACCTTTTCAAATCCTAGTTTACACCTATTTGGTTGTATGGAACCTTCTCATTCGATATTTAGAACTTACCTTATGAGTTATATAGTTATATTTTCGCTAGGGCTAGAGCTGTTATTATTGCTAAGTGCGTATCTAACATGAGTTGTTTTCACATGGTTATGTCTACCTACTAGCTCATGGTTTCGAATATGGATATGGTGCTCACGAGTATTCGAGCAGCGGTGTATTTGAGGTTGAACCTAGGAGCTGTCCAGGTTTCATCTTTCGGCGGGCAGTTTTGTTGGGAACCACCAGCATGTCTCGCTCAGATTTCCGCTCATTCATGGAGAAGCTTTCGAGAAAGTATCACGGGGACACATACCATTTGATTGCCAAGAACTGTAACCATTTCACTGAAGAAGTATGTTTACAGGTAACAGGAAAGCCTATTCCTGGATGGATTAATCGAATGGCTCGAGTAGGTAAGATAATTTTCTTATGTATCTTCCACCTTATTTCTTAAATTGGTTGACCTTTTTACATGGATGCTTGTTCTTGAATTTCTCTAGGTTCTTTCTGTAGTTGTATCCTTCCAGAAAGCATACAGCTCTCATCGGTTAGACATCCCGAAGCCCTCGAGTTCTCTGGTAAGTTAATTCCAAAGAATCTTGTGTGTTTCTCTTCTTGTCGGATTTGTAATGAAACCAGTTGTTTTATCTCTACTGTAGATGATAATGATGGATCAGAAGAATCAGTTGCATCATCTGTATCAGACGAAACAGATGGAGAAGGATCAGATCATCATCTCATAACAGCACCGAACAGCGACATTGCTTATCTTCAAGACAGGCCAGTGCGACTTGCTCGAGAGCTCCTCCAAGAACCAACTGATGCGTCTCCTCAGTACTTGTTGAAGCGGTATTGAGCTCTGTAAAGAACTTAATATCGTCTGTAGCGAAATATCACCATGGAAACAGAAGTGAGTATTGTCTGAAAATTTCCATATTGAGTGTATTCTTTCGACCTAGAAATGTAAAAAAGATTTGAAATTTAAATGAAGACCCCATCTAAGATATTGATGGTAGTAAGATTAGAGACAAATGGTGTGAACATGTTGACAAAATTGTGTTCCCGTTTATTCTCAAGCCAACTCTAATTATCTTCTCTGAGTTCACATTTCAGAAAATTTCTGTCATAATTGATGAAATCTGTGATGCTAATTAATAAGTATTGGAAACTTGTAATCAATTTCAGACAGTTGTTTGGTTATGGATTTGATGTTGTCAGAGATGCTGTCTTGTAGCCTAAAGTCTTTACTCTTTAATTCACATTCTGTAGCTACTTAGTCAAAGACTCAAAGGGACCCCTCAGAAGACCAATAATTTAACTTAAGCCACGAGTTCTATTTGTAGATTTCCACATTTTGTACATTTAAGAGCTAAAAATTAAAATTTAGTTTATAGATTTTATAATATACACAATGTGTGAGTTCTGCTTGTCGATTTCGTAGATTTAGGACCTTAAAAGAGATCATCAAAATGAAATTTACAGATCTGGTATCGTAGATGTAAAGAGAGCGAAAGAATTACAATTTAATTTAAATATTTTATTCTTTATGTAAGGTAGAAATTATAATTTGTATGTTTTGTAGATTTCCTTTACCAAAAAGAAAGAGAGATTTTTTTGTAGATTTAGGAGTTAAAGATTTTACATTTAATTTATAGATTTTATACTTCACACCGGACAACAAAAATGGCAGCCCAACCTAATGTAAATTAAAGAGCTGTTTCTCTTAGATTCATATTAATTTAAAACTGATCATGTTGGATACATAAACTCTTTAATAAAAATAAATTTAAAAGATAAACTCAAATAAAAATTAAGATTTCTTCAACAAAAGAGTATTCTGTATTTCAATAATTTCTTTTAGTTGTTAACTCCCAACAACGCTGTTTTAAGAAACAATAAAAAATCACTATACCAAGAAGGCAAGTAGCGCCATGGTGAGACTAATGTCTGGATTTATTATTTTGTTAGATCTATAGTTCTATTTTTCCTTGTTTGAGTTTTCATTCCAATTTTGGGACAAAGTTATAACAAATATTATTCGGCATCGAACGTCAAAATAATTTGCTCCCAAGTTTGGAAGATATTTTACCTGAGAGAGATGGCAGCAACAGAAGATCTAGAAATGTGATTGGCTCAAGAAGTTAGCATAATAAGTAACCAACAACTGACAGCGACATTTTATCCCTCAACACACATTCACATTTGACATTTATCATCACTGATATATGCTTGTGTGTATGTATATCTTTACTATCATTTTACAATTTAGTTTTCCATTTTCAATTATTTTCTTGCTTGATTATTTTTTAAAAATAACACATAGCTTTTACTAATTTGTAGTTGACAATCAATTAAATGCATTTTCCATATGCAATATCTATCATTAATACAAAAAATAAAAACATTTGAATAAATAGATAAAGTACGTAATTATGATCGGATTTGTAAGCTATTGTAATTTGTTATATTCATGTTATATATACACACGTATTAAAAGAGGCAGCGAGAAGATAGCATAGGATTAGGAAGAACGAGAAGAAGATGAAGATGAAGAAGAGAGTTAATGCGATCGTAGAAAGATAAAAACCAATCGTCACCGTCCATTTTTCATAAACTCTTTCTTACTTGGCCGCAACTTCCAACCACATCACGCTCTTTCTATTCCCTTCATATATTCTCACCTCAAAAGTTCTCGGAGCACACAAAAACATAAAACAATAACAAAAACATAAAACGCCAATCGCTAGTTTCGCGTTTTCTATGGGGAAGATGCGGTCTGGACTTGCGGTGGCGGTTGTATTCTTAGGCTTGGTTCATGTCTCTGTTTCAGTTCCGTTTATAATGCTTCATGGAATTGCAGCTGAATGTTCTGGTGGTAAAGAAGCTAACTTCACACAGCTTCTCTCTAACCTCTCCGGCTCTCCTGGCTTTTGCTTGTAAAACTCCAACACGACGCTCCCTTCTTCTTTCTTTTGCGTTATGATCATAATATGATGATGAATTTTGGGTTTGATCCAACTCTTGTTTTTGGTATCGAATACAGAGAAGTTGGAAATGGTGAACGGGATTCTTGGTTCATGCCACTTATGAAACAAGCAGAAATAGCGTGTGAGAAGGTGAAGCAAATGAAAGAGTTGCGTCAAGGATACAACATTGTTGGAAGATCTCAGGTTCCTTGATACTTTCTTGAAACCCCAAAATAAAAATCGGTTTTTAAATCGTTACTCGTTTTAATTTCATGGATGATAATGATTGATGAATGATGGAACAGGGGAATCTAGTGGCTCGAGGGTTGATCGAGTTCTGCGATGGTGGACCTCCGGTTTACAACTATATATCTTTAGCAGGTCCCCATGCTGGAATCTCCTCTGTTCCTATGTGTGGTGTAAGTTTTTATATCTTTCCTTTAAATCTCTGATCTTTTTATATGATTTGGTTTTAATCAATCACTCACAGTAACAACAATGGCTTTCTCTGTTGTTTTTTGCTTTTTTTTTGGGGTAAAGTCTGGTTTACTGTGTGAGATAGCAGATGAGCTGATCAAGTCAGATATCTATAGCGACTTCATTCAAGTATATATCTCTTACTCTCTCTCTCTCTCTCTATCTATCAGGATTAAAATCCTTAATCAGGGATTAATTAACATCTTTAATGACTCTGCAGGATCATCTTGCTCCTAGTGGTTATCTCAAGATCCCTACTGTATGTCTTACACAAAATAGTTAGCTTAGAAGAACAAGAATATTTTATTAGGTTTTAACAGAATCTTTGTTTTTGGTTTCTCAGGCTATGACAAAGTACCTAAAAAGCTCAAAGTATCTACCTAAGCTTAACAATGAGATACCAGACCAAAGAAACTCAACTTACAAAGACCGTTTCACCAGCTTACACAACTTGGTTCTTGTCAAGGTTCGATCTCCTCAAAAACCACCATTCTCTACTTTTTAGTTATCAATTGAATCCTCTCTTGATGATTCTGTTTGTTTTACAGTTTGAGGACGATAAGGTGATTGTTCCAAAAGATTCATCTTGGTTCGGGTTTTACCCAGATGGTGAATTCGAACCTCTTCTCTCTGCTCAACAGACAAAGCTCTATACAGAGGATTGGATCGGTCTGAAAACACTGGATGCTGCTGGGAAAGTGAAGTTTGTAAGTGTAGCTGGCGAACACATCAGAATGGCAAATCTCGATGTAGTCAAATATGTCGTGCCTTATCTCCAAAACCAAACGCCTTCCGCGCAAAGACTCAACCGCAAAACAAAGGAGCCCTTGCATCCTTAAAAGAGCAAATACCTCATTTGTTATGCTTCTTTATGCAGTAGTTAAAAAAACCTTAGCGATGATTGTGTAGAACAAGAATCCCTATTCATATAAATATATATATACATACCTATTTGAATTATCGAATTAAATCGTAGAGAGACGACGCATAAGATCTTCATCACCAGTTTTCTTCAAAGCTTCAATGACTTTCTCAACCTGAGAAACTTTCAATCTCACTTTCTTATCAAGCATCGATTTCGCAAGCTTACCAGCTTCCCAAGAACGCCCGTGTTCGCAGAGACCGAGTAAAAGAACCGAATGTATATCCGAGTCTATCGTTGATTTCACCTCCGCCTTCTCGATTTCTTCAAACAGAAGGAAACAATCGTGATACCTTTTCGACAAACATAACTCCCTGAAAACAAGACTGCACGCAAGACCATCGGGTCTAATCCCGCGGACCAGCATCAAACGGAAAATCTTCTCCGCCTCTTCCCATCTTTTCATGCGGATCAGCGACACAGTAGCCGAACTAAAACATTCAGAAAGAGAAACACCACCGAGTTTCACCAATTTATCAATCAACTTAGAAAGATCCTTAACATCCTCCTCATCATTCTCCAATACCCCTTGAATCAAAACACTGGCAGTAACACGATTCGGCAAGCATCCTCGATCTCCCATTCTATCCAATATCATCAACGCCTCTCGAACCCGCTTCTTCTCACAAAACGCTTGAATTACCAAAGTGTAAGTAACCGCATTCGGACTGATAAATCCACCACCATCTTCTTTCTCCATTTCCGCTAGCAACTCTAACGCTGTCTCCATATCGCCAGACTTACAAACTCCTTCTAAAATCCTCGAATATGTTACGGTATTAAGAGCGCATCCGTGTTTACTCATCGCCTTAGCCAACTTCCAAGCTTCATCAATCTTACCCGCATTACAAAACCCATTGATCATTGATGTATAAGTGATCACATCTGGACAAAGATCAATACAATCCATCTCTTTCATCAACGTATCAGCCATATTCAAATCTCCCTTATCAGCAAACAACCTAATTACCAAATTATACGCAACAGTGTCCGCACTCAAATCGAATTCAGGAAATTTCCGCAATACCCACAATGCCTCATCAGCGAGTCTCGCTTGATTACAAAGAGACAGAACGATCCTCATCGTCTTAACACTAACAAAGCATTCCTCTTTCCCATAGGCTTCAAAAACGTCCTTGATCAAAACTGGGTTTGCTCTAATCTTAAGAAAGTCGCAAGCTTTGCTATACATATAGCGACTATGTCTATGTCCGGATTGGGTTCCTGCCCATATGAAAAACCTAAGTCCCGATTGAAATTGATTTGAATTGCATCTTCGTATTACCTCCTTAATACAAGATGCGTCCAATTTCACCTTAGCCGAGGCTAATTCCTTCTCGAGATTGCTCGAGCATCCCTGAAGATGGCTGTATAATGTCTCGGCGGCTGAGACAGTAGTGGAAAACCGTAAAGCTGAGAGTTTTGAGTGTTGAGATCGCAATGAAGGAGAAACCAGACGAGAAATCGATTGGATTAGCATCTGATTTTTCGCATAAATATAGCGATTGGCGAAAGATCTCGTTAAGAAAATCCTAAAGGACGAGACTTGAGAATTGAATGAAAGAGTGAGAGAGAGACATGGAAACGATGACCAAGACTACTACTACGGGCCACATAAATAGGCCCAATAACGGCCTATTAAGACCCGATAAGTATCGTGCATACTTTATTTTTTTTGGTTTCCGTAACAAAAAATCAGTACTGATTTCTGCGATTGTGTGTCAAATAGTTATGCAGCAAACTCGATCGATTGATATTTTTAAATTCAGCTGTCGATAAAAATATACCAGCTATTTCTACTAGATAGCCCGTAAATTTTTCTGTTTTTTAATTAAAAACAAATATTAATAGTCAAAAAATGAATAGAAATCGATTTTTGTTCATTTTAAAAAAGAATGGATGTAGAATAAATAATTTCATGATTTCGCTAAAAGTGCAAGTAATCTATAGTTCCTATCATACTTATAAACTCTATCATTTAAGCAGTCATCAAGGCATGGATAAAGGACAGAGAGGTCCGAAACGGTGGATTTATTTAGAAAAGAAAACGTTTGTGAATTAGTGGTGCAATTCTCAGCACAATATATTATAGAAATGTTTTTTTTTTCATAATTTAGTTGATATTGTAAGTTGTAACTAATTTTTTGCTAATTTAAATATATTAAGGTTACATAACTTACATCATACATAGTACTAGAACTTGAAAAGGCCAATCATCCAAAATTATAATGACCCCACAACCACATAATAATATCAATTATCAAACCATCACAACAAAGAAAATGACTAAAACACCCTTCCCATTCACGATCGTGGACGCAAGGCTTCAAAATTCAGCCCATGAGCCACTTGACCAGCACAAGCAACCCACGGGTTGACCGGAACGGGTCGGTGAGGGTTCGATGATGCCCCACCCACACGCTCGCACGAGGGACACATGATGAGTGTAGTTGGTGGAGTCATTTGGCCGTAGAATTGTGGAGACAGCTTTAGAGCTCGAAGCTCCATAGCCTCTTTCTGAAGTCTCCGATTCTCCTCCGTTAGTTTCTCTACGCACCGTTTTAAGTACTCGCAGTCTACTTCCGTTTGCTTTAATTTGGTCCTGTAACAAACAACAAAAATCGTTAATAAAAAAAAAATGAATTGTGGGCAAGAAAACTCGTATCCGACAACCGAACCGAATTGAGTTAAAAATCTAACAGAAACCTATTTTAATGTAATCGAATTGGATACACCAGACTTTATCAAATTTTCATATATTTGTGAACTTAAAATCAAACTAAACCGAGCCAAATCTAAACCAATGCAAACAAACTACACCATACGGAGCCAAATCTAAACTGAACTACAATTAAAGTATGTAAATAAAACTTCGACTCAAGGTATAAATGTCAGTTTGTATTTGGAGTTGAAGAAATCTCACCTTGCTCTTCTGTTCTGGAACCACACTTCCACTTGTCTTGCTGTCAAGTTCAGCTTCTTGGCCAAAGCTAGCTTCTGTTTCTGCAGAATTACCATAACACCCCTAATTATTTCGGAATAATTACGATGATACCAATGATTTTCTCTGAATCAGATTTTATTTACTTACGGGATTGAGAGTGTTGTGTTCTTTAAAAGTCTCTTCGAGAAAAGCAGACTGATCCTTAGATAATCTGAGCTTCTTCCTCGACGTTTCGCCGCCGTCTTCTTCTTCGTCCGAGGTTCCTCGTGAGTAAGCTCGATCCGGCGTGATCTCGTCGTGGTCATCGCCGGTGCCGGAGATTCCTTCTCTTTCACTCCTCTTCCCGCTTATGGTGCTCGAGATCGTACTGTTTGGAGACGAAACTCCTGCTTCCTCCTCGCAATCCACCGTCAATGGAAGACTGTTCACGTCTATTTTACGGAGATCTGCAAAGATCCCAAAAATTAAACAATCAAATATTGAGTTTTGACTAGTATTTAGAAATCATTAACTTAAAAAAAAAACAAGATTTTGACAAAATCAGTAATCCAATAATACAAAATTTTGACTAGATTTTGACAAAATAAGAAACCCAATAAATTTTGACGAAGAAAGGCCTCATCTTTCAATTTTGGGGGTTTAGTTGAGCTCTGTTTTGTTTCTTTAACAGAAAAAAAGGTAGAGAGGAGGGAAGAGATCTGAGGTTTTTCATAAGCATATACCTGTTGCAGGAACGAATGTTTGGTTCCATGGAAATCCCTGTAGATTGTTGGATATGGACGAATTAGGATTCAGATTCAGCTGAAGAGGATTATGATTTTGTGAAAACCCTAAGCTTAGGCTCAAACCCAGATCATCTTTTCCCATCATCATGATTTATCCACAAGAACTTTCCTATGTAAGGTTTTCTCCAGTGGAATTTAGCTCCAAAGTTTTAATCTTCTTGTGAATTTAGAAGGGAGCAAAGAAATGAAGAAGATAAAAAGGCTTTGATCTTTCTGAGAAGAGAAAGAAATCAAGAAGAAACACACAAACAGATGAGAAATGGTTTGTTTCTAAAGAGAGACTGAAGGGTTATTGTGGAGAGCAATAGAGAGAGATGTGAGATGTTATTGAACAAAAGAGGGGATTAATATAGGAGTTGAATGATGAGATTTTGTCAGGTGACTAATTACAATCCATCATTATTGTTTTATTTTTTTCTATTACTTTATCCCCAACTTGTGCCCTTTGGTTTGTGCCATGTCTTTCTTTTTTGTACTTTCCCGATCACATTGATTTATTCCAATGTACAATGTTATTAAGATAGCCAATTTATGTTCGAGTGTAACATATGTATATGTGTTTGTGTCTTAAGATTTAAAACCAGTGACATTGAAACCAATAGAACCGTCCGGTCAATCTACAATTGAGAAAATAATGCATGCATTATTTTTATTTTCATAACTTCTAAAACAATAAGAAACATAGTTTAACATTTAGATCATGTAAATGTAGTATCTCGAAGTTAATGAATATTAAATCTAGTACTTCATATTTATCAAGCTTCATATGTCTTATATGTCAAGAAAAATATAGATAATATCTTGATTCGTTACGGCATACCAGGCTGAGTCAAATCTCAAATACCAATAGTATAGTCAATTATTCGTCCAGATTATTTTTTAAATAGTTCAGGAAAAGGGAAAATAGTATTCGGGGTTGGATATAATGGGAAAATTGACTAATTCGAGTGGTTGGTACAAAACACAATCCAAATGAATCTGAACTTCTTCAAACTTGTGGGCCAATCAACGGTTAAACACCAATCATATAAATGTGAGATGAATATTTACATATGAATAACATCATAATGGTTTATACTTTCATCAACAATGACATTTTCAAAGCTATTGCTTTTTATTTTCTTCCGTCAGTAAAAGCTATTAATGTTTGTGCTTTCGCCTTTATCTCCGTTTTAAAAGTTTAAAATATGCATTTAAATGTGAGAAATACTGGTCAAGAGTGTTTAGTCACTTTGCGTACAGTAACATGGGAGATGGAGCATGTGGGTCATCCCGCGTGACCGTGCGTGTTGTGTTGTTTCCTCACGCGCCTACGTATTGCCATGCGCAACCACGCGCTCCAATCAACGAGAGAGAACTTGGTAAAATTGATCGCTAAAGCTCACAAAAATTTTATATCCAATAATTAATAAAAAAATATCTATAACGTTGGTTTTGCCAACACAATATTAAGATCCATAGTCCTAGATTTCATAATTATAATTTTTATTTTATAAAATATGTTATCCCGGTTTAACAATCTAAACTATTAATTTAACATATTTTTACATATTAAAAAACAATAATAAAATAAATCTATTTTTATTCGATGTTAATTTTGGTCTATAACATATTTTGAATATAAATTTTCACTGCATTCGTGATATGACTGGCTTGCTAGCAAACTAGCTACAATTTTAGATTTGAAGACTTTTGTGCAGTTGGTTTAATATCATAGTTGATTTAAGATGGAATGGAATATGAACTTTAAACTTGTTTATATGAGTGAGTTGAAATTTACTCGTATAAATTTTTTGTCCCTGATATTAACTTATTTTTATATCAATATATGAATATTTACTAATTACTATATCTATACATGTTTAAATCCTAAAAATGATCCCAACAACATAAAAAACTTAACTTTGTGTTATTTAACAGCACTGTTCCAAAGACATACGGACGCTCCCTATTATAAATTAAAAATCGTGTATCTCACGCGCACTTTAGAAAGTGAAGAAATTCGGCAAATTGGTGACAATTATTGAGAGCATATGATGGCTTCGTGGTGATAAATATCATGGTAGGTGGGACCCACGCTTTTACAGAAGATCCGACAATATGTCGGACTTGTGTTTCGGTGTGATCTGCTGTCCCACGTGTTCGCTCTCCTGAGCCACACGCACTATTCCAAGTGCGTTACGTGCACGCGCGCATGTTTTCCTGTTAATCATTTCCTCTCGGTGAAAAAGGCATACGCAAATAGTATATTTTGTTTTACTTACGAAGAAAAGTATATACCTTCGACAAAAATAAATAAAAATTGAGTATAACAGTTTATCATTTAGCTTCTTCTTTTTTTCCTGAGAACATTTTTTTAGTACATCATGTACAGTGGGCCTACGTTACAGATCCAAAACAAACAAAAAATCATAGAGAAATGAATAATTATTTTTCAATTGTATAACAGTATTTATGGTAATCATTCTAAATGTTTTGCATTGCGTAGGACTAATAATTGTGGTTTTGCTTAATCATATATTTCATGCATGTGTATATTAGCTTTGATTGTTCTTTACAGCATTGGCCGTAGAATGAAGTCATCATTGGCAATATTTAATATTATTTATTTAAAACCTAACTCTGACCAATTATCTTCTATCTAAATATATCTGTCCAAATTGTCCTCTCACATGTACCCGATCTGTTAACTGGAATATTTGATTTTCTTTTTATAGAATAATAGGAAAAATTAATCAACAGGCATAATTATGATCTTCAAACAAGGGAACTTATTCTGATTCTAAAAACGCTCGAAATTTGAGGTTTGCATCATAGGATTGTTGGAATCTTATATTTTTTGGGATAACTTAAGCTTCAATTTAATAGATAAATATCAAAGAATAATATGCTTATGTGACAGCTTTGATTATTTCTGACGTGAAATCTAGACTTATTATGACTATTGGTTTTATGATAATTGAGATTCCCATGCCAAAAATAAAGATAGCGATTATAATTGCATCAATGATTTTATTTTTTAAGTCATAATTTTCATCAATGATTATAAGGAAAAAGAATGAAAATGGTTTGAAGAATCTTCGGAGTAAGAGCTTCGAAATTGTAATAGAAAATGGAAAGAGAAGAGCATGTTGGTTGGTGCGTAATTTTTTCTATCCCATGTGGAACTGACGTGGCGCACATATTCCAATGCGAGCCAAAACCACCCATTTTACAGCGAAGCACACGTGTGTGTGACACCACACGTGGATTCCCAGTTAAATATTTTGTAGTCAACGGTCAAACATCCGTTCCTTTTTCCTTCCATATTCCCAGTTAAATACTATTGGTAATGTTTTGTGTTTTCTTTTATAGTTTAACGGAATAAATATTGTCGACAATTCGACATACTCACTACATACCCAATAGAATAGTCCAATACCAAAAACACCTAGCTAGGTTAAAACATGAATGACAATTTGAAATTTTTTTTTTTCCTAAATTGGCAGCTAGAAGACTCATAATTAAAATTAACTAATAGAAACAAAATCTTATAAAAAATAATACTCAGCTAAAAAACGTCGGAATGTTTATTACTCCGTGTAGGCCAATGGGATTAATGAATTATCTAAAGCTGGTCGATTTCAATTATGAACATTGAAAACATAACCAATATTTAGATAATTAATTAACTCGATAGCGAGACCAACGATGATTTTAAGAATTTCTTCCTATATTCAACTGTTGCGTAACTTTGCAAAAATATATAGGATCATTTTTTTCAAACATTCATCTTAATTCTTACATAAAAAACGATCATTTGAGTCTTTGACCGTACCAACTATTTTTTCCTCGTCTTTCTCATTTTTCCTAAAATTCATGTATAATAAAAATCAATTTTTTTTTTGTCTTGAGTAATATTAATTTTGAAATAGTATAATTAATAATAAATATTCTCCTCTTTTAAAAATTACGTTACGAGTGTTATATATGTAGTTTACATAAAGTGGGCCGTCTTTTAAAGGATTAACAACATTAACAAGTAACTACTTATTAGACCTAAAGGATTTCACGACAACACACTTTCATAGAAACAAACGTCAAAACTCTAGAGCTCAAAACAATTCCCTTAAACCCACCAAGGCTATTTCTCCATCAAGTCCTTTGAGAAAACATAACGGAACTTTGAATTGTATGGCAACCATTCAACGACCTGAGACGCTTTCTTGTAGTTTGGTTTACCTTCCACGCATTTTTGTATCGATTCCCCAAGCTTTTCGTCTGCGTTATCCATTAACCATCTCATAAAATCATCAGAGCTTAGAGAAGCTTCCTTTGTAAACCTCTCAATAATCTTAGGTAAGAACACTTTCTTCTGCATCCTTACAACCACATTTGCCCGAAGAAACTCTCTTTTTGAAGCTTCTAGTTCCTCTCTCACGTTTGATGCAGTGTAAGCTTTTAACTGCAATCGATTCAATCATGTGAGTGGCAAATCAGTTCCCATAAAAGCCATGGATTTGCACAAGTAAACCAAGATTTTTGTATGGAAAGTGACTAGAACTTTGGAGTATATGTGAAATAAGATTAGTAATAAAGAGTCAAAGAAGTTACCACTGGATCTGAGAGAGCACCAGTGCAAAGAGCAAAACAGAGAAGTGGCTCTGGTTTGTGTAGGCTGAACTTTGAGCTTACTTTATCTTCAAGTGGTTTCTTCCGCAAGGCGGTGGAAATAATGGTCTCAAGCCACTGCAATGTAGGTTATATGATTGGATACAAAGTGTCAAATTTGAATTTTAATGTTGTAAAAGGATAAGGAATCAGGCTTCATACACGTCCATTTCGTGGAGTCTGAAAGCAGAAGATAGAGTATTCAATGGTATTTGCATTTATGATGTGTCCACCGATATTATACGCAGACTGCACTACACGATGAAACCTATTAGTCTCTGCTCAAACATAAAATCTATTTTCATGTTAAGCATTGAGATAAAAGTAGAATACCTTGTGAAACAAAGCTAACCTTTTGAGGTAATTAGCAGGTACACCATATGCCAAGTATGCCTAGAGAAGATATATAGAAGATAATTCTATTGAATCATCATGAATTAGCAAAGGCCAAGAAATTTTGTATCAGATCAATGTGTTCTTACATGCATGAGGAGAGCATTGTAAATGTTGATCCAAAATGCTAACTTTGCATTCCCTTCCATTTGATTTACAGTAACTTTCTCCAGTTGTTCAACAAGGAGCCTGTAAGTCAAAATCATGTGTTCCTGTAATCGAAATCGATTAAGAAGGTTTTTGAAAAAAGAACCTAATTGTTGGACTAACCTATAGTTGTTAATAGCATAGGATGCTTGAGAAAATCTTCTTTTGTCTGATGAGATCCAAGATACTTCCACCATGGATCTGCACGACCAAGCTCGGTCGTCACTCATAATGTTCTTGGGGATGATCACATTACTAGTCGCCGATCTTGATAGGATTGGTGATCTTCTCCTTTTCTCAGGATCTGCTGACATGGCACTGCTGCAGAGCCAGAAGTACACTGAAGCCATACACTTGACCATTTCTTCAGACAACTTGCTTGGGCATTGGTACAAATGATCCTTTAGAGTTCTCTGCGATGGAGTTTTCTCCGTTACTGAACCCTTTGAATGGGACTGAAAAAACAAAAACAGAAAGTTTAAAAGTTAATTAGAAAAAGTATCAACAATGTTGAAGTTAGGGAGAAAATAGCTTTTTTTCATTTACTTTTGCTTGGCCTGAGCAACTTGTTATTGAAGGAATGCAGTTTTTGTCCTGAAACTGAGAAGATTGGTCCTTTTTTGAGGTTTTTCTGCTTAAATCTTTAAAAGTAACCAGAGAATGCCAAGGCTTTAGAGGGAAATTATTGGAGGAACAAAATGCATTTGAAATGACACTTGGATGTTTTCTTGGCGGCTGCTTTATATGATGAGCTGGAGAAGAAATCCCTGAGTTTTGCTCTGAAGATGCTCTGCTTATTGTCTGTTCAAAGATACTCCGATACAGAGAGAGCACATGATGCTCCTGATTTGCGACCTCTGCTTCTAGCAATTCAATCTCTGTGATAAGTTCCTTCGCCTAAGTCATCCGAATCAAATAAAATAAGTTTCAGAAATTTGTATTTGAAAAGAGCATAAATACTGAAGTTACCTGCGCAGAAAAATGTCTGTGCCCAGGAGATAAACTGCTTGAAGCACGGCCCATTGCTTTCTCTAACACCATTCTCATAGACTTCTCCTGCTGCAGGCGAAGGTGAAGCTGCTCCACCTGTATAGCCAAATCACAAAGACCATTCACATGAAATCAGTTCACTTATGGAAAATGACAATGCATGTTAAAGACGAGGAGACATGAAACTGGTAAGGCTTACATCTCGTTCCAAGGACGCTCTATCGTTAGAAGACGCATTCTGTTTGATAAATATCTGACGATTATGCACATGTTTTGGTTTCTTGTTTGCTGCTGTTTGAACAGAGGATGTCTATGGACCACGAAAAAAAAATATCAAATCAACTTCAAAATAGGAAAAATAATCATATGAAATACAACTTCTAGATCTTACTTGCATTCTAGTGAAATTTTTGGCAGATTGTGAAGCTCCATCACTAGTAGCTTGGAGATCTCGCTCTGAAGATGCACTGGAAAGATCATAAACAAGAATTCAATTTAGGAAGAACTTTATAAACAAAAGAAAGCTCTAGATGAGTTTTCTTTGCATAACAGTCTCTATGTCGTTCTCGTGCAAGAAAACACTTGGTGTGCAAGAAACAGCGAGAGTAACTTTCAAAACGTGAAGCTCAACAGGATAATCTCAAACAACCCATTAATGGAGTTAACATATAGTCAAAGATTGAGCTTAGCCCAAAAGAAGCAAGAATACCTTTTAGACCGTCCGTGTTTATGAGAATCCGGGCAATGCCAAGTATCTTCATTTTCTCTGTTTCTTCTCTGCTTTTTATCGTCTTTATTCAAATCGAAATCACCCATCTCAGTCAAATGTTAAATTCAGATGGTTGAACATGAGATCTTGATCAAACTCTCCAAAAAAATATCAGTGAGATGCGACAAAGAAGTAATGGGGTATGAAGAATTAGAACAAGTGAAGGTCCAGATGGAGTGAATACAAATTTGCAGAGAGGAGAAAGAATGAAGAAGTAAATGCAGAGACGAGAAACTATTGCTAAGCCCAAATGAAAGGGGACCAGGTTTTGATCAGATTTTACTGCCTGCCAAAATTCAATTCCGTTCACTTTATGGTTGTTGAATTGCATTCAATTCGTTTTTTTTTCAATCATTTTAAATTCCTAAATCCATTTCCCTCCTTTTTCGAGGAAAAAAAAAAAAAAACACACGACTTTTCAAATTATTGTTACTACTCGTGAAACAGAAAGCTTTTCAATTAATAGTGTACCTAAATATTTGCTCTTAACATTATGTATTTTTTGTGCGTGTGGAAAATTCGCACAAATAGTTAATACTATTTAATATTTATTTTTCTTTGGTAAAAATACTGTTGGGAACCCGCCAAAATATAAGGGAGAGTACAATAGTTAATGTTGTCGACGTCAGTACGAATAAATTTTCAGAATTTAATGTCCGGATATAAATTTTCTTGTTTTTTTCCTAATTTTGACAAGTCCGTTAAGTTTCATATTCAACATGACAATATATTTTCGGAATTCACTTTCCAAACACAATAGTACTAATTCATGATTAAATGCTCAATAATTTATAAAAAAAAGACATAACTTGGGCCTTGAGATATGAGTAAGCCCAAGATCCAAGTTTTTTGGGTTAAGCACGGTTAAAACTTTTTTTTTTTTGGCTAAAGTTTTCGGTGAAACTTTATTACAACAATCTCAATTAAACAAACATTCATTGGCGCTACGCATGATAAACTATATAATAGTACATATTATATTCAAATACAAATCTCAAAACCAAAACGACATTATAGGTGGATAAAATAGCGACAAAAATTTTGTAATAGAATTATAAGTAGGTGAAGTTTTGAGTAACGTTTTATATACAATGATTAATGACAACAAACAAAAAGATTGAGGTCCAAAAATATGCGAAGATGCAATAGAATATGCCACCGACGAAGAAAGCCACGTGGACGGCTGAGATAGCTTCTTAGGAAATACTATACGATCTGACCACAGCAAAAATGAATATTTCCTTTCTGGATAAGCCGTTCTCCTCGTGTCCACGTGGCCTTTAGATGTGGGACCTACTAATCTAAATGACTAAACCCATCCACTCATTATGTATATCGTGATCATCTACGTTCGTCCTTTTTTTGGTACGCTCGTCCTTTTTTTTTCTGTCATAAACATTTTTTTTTTGAAGATTAACAAAAATTGTGATGCCTTTAGTTTTAATTTTCTTTCTAAACTTTATCATAATGGTTATGGTACTATGATAATTATTTTCTTACTTAGTAAAATTCTGAGTATAAGATATGACATATGGAGTTAGGTGGTGCCTAGATACAAGTAATATAAATGGTCGTTTGGGATCTTTGTAACATCTGCAGGAAATGAAATTACAATCATGTTCTTTTTTACAGATAACATATTTTAGTTGTGGGTCTGATTTTATAATCTTTTTTTAATTCTGATATTTTAGAATTTTTACCCAGGTGTTGTACAGTTACAAGTATAAAATTTATGGCTTTCTATAACAATAACATACATAGCTATAGTATAAAATTTCTTAGTTAATTTGTGGCTTTCGATAAAACCAAAATCTAATTCTCTTTTCTTTATGCGTGAGATGTTCCCATTTGTTTACTTTTCATATTAAACAGATGTCATATTTATTTATTTTTGTTTATAACTTCTAAAAATTCAGTCAAGGTTCTATATCCGTACGGTATGGAACGCGTGAATGGATATTAAATATTTTAAAGTTTTAATAGGGAAAGTAGTCTTGTGGTTAATAACATTCGGCTAATTCTAAATTTTTGGTGGATTGTTAGCGCTTAGCAACTGTAGATGAAATTGAATACTTAACTTCTGCAGTTTTTATTATGAATATCCATTCTAATAAAAGAAAAACATATGAACCGTGTCGTGTATTTTGGGTTATTAATATTTAGGGGATTCGCAGTTATCTAGCTTACGACACATGGGTAATTAAAAGAAGTTTATTGGTTAATAATTCATGGATTATCAATCGATGATTCGATGTGTATAAAAAAAAACGCATAAGTTACAGTTATCCGATTTATTGTGGTATTAATTTGTAATTTAAGATATATGTCTCTTTTTTTTTTCAACCAAGATATATGTCTTATGATGTTTAAAAAGACAGATAAACTGTTTTATAGTAGATTAAACTTTCAGAAAAAATTAGACACCCTGTATCCTTACCAGTTTTATACTATTAATAGATTTAACAGTAACAGCTATTTGGACTTAGTTCAAGTAATTTGAATGTTTTTTCCAAAAAAATCTACTAATGTGGACACGTTGCATTGACTACAAGTCAATGTGAAATATGGAAAAGAAAAGGAAAATTCCACCTATGATACACCAACTATTTTCCGATTATATATAAAAACATAACAGCAAAGAAAACAAAAATCTATATAATAATTCCGGGAAGATAAATCGAATTTTTGTAATAAATCCGACCAGATAAACCGATATTATTGTCTTTCTTCCGCTCCTCCTCTCTCTCTCTCAATTAGATTCTGTGCTTCTGCGATCAGCTAAGATCCGATCCGCGACGAAGAACAAGTTTCAACTCTGATCAGATCCGATTAAGGATAAGAAAATCGGGTCGGGTATGACTCGTCGTTGCTCTCACTGCAATCACAATGGTCACAACTCTCGAACATGTCCCAATCGTGGGGTGAAGCTTTTTGGTGTTAGGCTCACCGAAGGCTCGATCCGGAAAAGTGCTAGTATGGGCAATCTTAGCCATTATACGGGTTCTGGATCGGGTGGGCATGGAGGAAACGGGTCGAATACTCCGGGTTCTCCGGGTGATGTCCCTGACCATGTCGCTGGTGATGGTTACGCTTCCGAGGATTTCGTTGCTGGGTCTTCCTCTAGCCGCGAGAGAAAGAAAGGTATCTCATCTGATTCAATGTCAAATTTCTGGGCTTTTTTGGAACATTGAAATTTCAATCGAGTTCGAATTTTTGTGCGTTTTTAAAGAATATAATTAATTCAATAGTACAAGCATGACCCGTGGAATTGAGTTTATTTTTGCACAAAAGTGATTAATCTGGCTTATTGTTTGGTTGATCGTAACTACAAGAGTTTTGATGTGTCTTTTTTTTTTTTTTGCAAAT
>OVAY01000026.1:61581-136066 GCA_900406395.1 Kernera saxatilis
TTTTTTTTTTTTTTTTTTGTGCAAAGAGTTTTGATGTGTCTATTGAAGATATTTGCAATCTAATCAAGTTTTTGAGGTTATATAAACTTAAGGTTACCTAATCCCTTTTGTTGCGTTTGATTTAGGAACTCCGTGGACAGAGGAGGAACACAGGATGTTTTTATTAGGTTTACAGAAGCTGGGTAAAGGCGATTGGCGAGGTATCTCTAGAAACTACGTGACTACAAGGACACCAACGCAAGTTGCTAGCCATGCTCAAAAGTACTTCATCAGACAATCCAATGTGTCTCGTCGCAAAAGACGTTCTAGTCTCTTTGATATGATTCCTGATGAGGTTAGTCCTTCTTCTTTCAACACAATTATTTGATCAGTCTTAAGCACATTTTCACAATAGAGTGGCTAGAGATACCCAAAGCATTTGGAAGCTATGGTGTGGTTGATTGAATAAGCCGTATGTGGCTTGCCTTGCCTTGTGCCTTTTGGTATGAAATGAGAATTACAGGAAACATTGGATTCTGTTTAGGTTCTAATGGATACTATTTTGCAGCCAATTCTTGGAATAGAGATAGGGCTGGTCCGAAGCTTAAAAAGTTAAAAGCATGGAACCCTTTCGGTCTCTTTGCATGGGGATTTAATGTTGAAATGGGATTCGTTTTTGTTTATTCTCACTATGCTGTCATTTTTCCTTGTAGGTTGGAGATATTCCAATGGATTTGCAAGAACCGGAAGCAGAGAATATTCCGGTGGAAACAGAAACGCAAAGTGCTGACTCTGTTCATCAGACACTTGCTCCTGGCTCACTTCAAGCACCGTCGATCTTGGAAATTGAAGAATGTGAATCCATGGACTCCACAAACTCTACCACAGGGGAACCAACGGCAACCGCTGCTGCTTCTTCTTCTTCCGTACTAGAAGAAACCACACAACTGCAATCACAACCGCAACCGCAACTACCTGGTTCATTCCCCATACTATATCCAGCCTATTTCTCACCATATTACCCGTTTCCATTCCCGATATGGCCCGCTGGTTATGTTCCTGAACCAACTAAGAAAGAGGAAACACATGAAATTCTTAGACCAACGGCCGTGCACTCAAAAGCTCCTATCAATGTTGACGAGCTTCTCGGTATGTCTAAGCTCAGCCTTGGAGAGTCCAACAAGAATGGAGAATCCGATCAGTCTCTTTCGCTTAAGCTAGGTGGAGGGTCATCGTCAAGACAATCAGCATTTCACCCGAACCCTAGCACTGATAGTTCTGACGTCAAGAGCGAGATACACGCGGTTTGAGGAGTTGAAGAAATGACTGTCTAAAATGGCAATTTCCCGGCAGATCTCTCGTCTTTGGTTTGGGGTTTAAAAGGTTAGTTCTTGGTCACGGTAACTTAAATAAGATACGCTTTGTTAGGTTGTTTAACTTCTTAGGATGTTTTTAGTTCAGCTTTGATCATTAGGGGGAAGAAAGAAAGAAAAAGAAAAGAAAAGGGGAAAAACAAAACATTTGTTGTATGCTTTTATTTTGGCTATAGGATGCGTTAATTTTCGTTTAATGTGTTACTAACATTGTTCTTACTTCTTAGGAACTAAAAAATTAGAATTGATTAGTTTTGAATAAATAAAAGACTGTTGTTTATCCTCTGACCAAACTATAACCGAATTGGAAACGAAATTAAATGAAGCCGAACCGGATTATACCGAAATACATCTTGACACTGCGCCCAATGCCCGTGGTTAAGTGAAATTATTTAAGCTGCTCAACCAACAATGGCGAATCAAGAAATATCGAAGAACACTCAAACATGGAAACAATTTTCAATATCAGAAGAACAAGCGCGCGTCAATGGCCGATCAGGAAGAAGCAAGCCAACAACTCTCGAATCTTTCTCTTCTCCGTATCTCTCATCGCTGTTTTCATCTTCTTCACTTACTCCGAGATACCCAGTCCCCTCTTCTCGATCTCTGCTCTCTCCGGATCTGTTAAATTCCCGCAGTGCAGATCGGAGATACTAACCCGAAATCCTCTAGGACAGAAATTTCTCTATTGAGCTTCTCAGAGCTGGCAGGTCAGCTTCAAATTTCACTGAAATCTCTCGTTTCCGTGTTTGATTACTGTATTGATTAAGGTCGTTGTGTGTTACAGGTATGTTTCTATGACTGACATTGTCGACATTTCGTCTCTGGTGTCTTCTTCCGCTGTTCGAGTCATTGATTTTAGGTATTTCGTATCTCTATTGTGTGGTGGTGACATGGAAACTCTGTGCTCTGGTAAATTATCAGAACAATCTCGATCTTACAAAGCTCTAGAGCAGTGTGGTTCTCTGTTATCTGGGATTTATGGCAATGTAGATAAATGTTTGTATGCTGTAGATGAAGATTGTAGAACAACGGTCTGGACATATAAAAATGGCGATTCTGATTCCGATGGAAGATTGGATTCATTCCAGCCTGATGATAAGCTGAAGAATAAAAAGAAAATATCTTTTGTGAGAAGGCGGCGAGATGTGTATAAGAGTCTAGGACATGCTAGTGTAGCAGGTTCAGTAGCTATTCTTGCATTTGGAAGCCTCTTCACGGCTCCATACAAAGGCTCGGAACTGTATATCGACATTCATGAGTCTTTGAGAGATCAAAAGATTCAGTCGTTGATTAAGCAAGTTGAGTTTCTTCCTTTTGTCCCAGAGATAATGAGTGCAGGAAAAAGACTTGCCTCGGATACAATAAAGGCGCCGTTTCTTTGTGCGCAGCTTAGATTACTAGATGGACAGTTCAAGAATCACAGAGAGAACACGTTTACGGGATTAAACCAGAAGTTGGAATCTCTGAGACAAGAGAAGAAGACTCGGCGTCCAATTCACGTGTTTGTAATGACAGATCTTCCTGAAAGCAACTGGACCGGAACTTACTTGGGTGATTTTTCTAAAAACTCTTCAAATTTCAAGCTTCACTCCTTGAGAGAACAAGATGAAGTAGTACTACAAACGCAACAAGAGCTTACTTCTGCTCGTCATGGTCAGAAATTCGGATCGATTCCAATGAGTCCTGATAGTATCAAGAAGATGCAGAACCATTACTCTCCTCGAGAAGTATCTAATGTCCAGCTTTACATAGAGGAAGCTGTTTGCAGCTGTGCTTCATTAGGTTTCATTGGTACAGCTGGATCTACAATAGCTGATAGTGTAGAGCTGATGAGGAGATTCAATGCTTGTAGTGGAACTCAGACTGCATTGCGATGATTTTGACTGAATGATTCAATTATTTTTTTATCAGATTGGAAAATTTCCCCAAATTTGGATTATGCTTGCAGCTTTGGGTAGCCAAAGCTTCAGCGTCTCTAACTTTCTGGTAGAACAGTGTTCTACAGAAGCCACGAGTATTCGAAGCGTTTCATAAGTAAAAAGCCAAATGGGCTAGGCCTAGTGGGCGTAAATGGGCTTAAACGGCCTTAATGACGTGTCAAAATCAGGATCGTCCAAATTAGGGTGATGACTCGTGAGTGTTCCCGCGTTCACCGATGAACTCTTTGGTAAAAGTCGATAGTAATGGAAAGTTAACCGCGGTGATTTAAGCATATGCCACGTGGCACGTAACGCCCTCTTTTTCTTCCTCGTGTTGATTTTTTTTTTTTTGTCCCCTTTGGTTTTCCCATTCACAAGGCGCGATTTGGGTCACCTTGCATTTCAAACCCTTCTTCTCCGGCGTAAACCCTCTCTCCCTCTCTCCTTTTCTCCTTAGCAACCCTAGTTTCGTATTCGGCTCGTGTACTTCACTGTATTAGCGATGCTTCCACACTCGTACACCGTCGATTCGCTCTCGCAATCTCAAGACCTAGCATCGGCTATACTCGCAGCTTCGACGCCGTCGAATATTTCAGCTGCTTGCTCTTCTGTGGAATCGTTTCTGCAGTCGCATACGCCTGATCAATGTCGCCATTTCTTCTCTATTACCTTTCCGAGTTTAATCTGCAAGCTCTTCGGCTTCGGCGACGCAACCGCAGCATCTCCGGGACCGTCGTCGGTGCCGCCGAACGGCTGGATCGATGTAATCTCGACGGCTAACGATTTTAATTTAGCGGAAAGAGTTTTCTCTCTCTTATCCCCCAGCGGAATACTCATGAGCTCAATCTTTGCTGTGGATAAGTTATCTCTTGTTAAGTACGTTTTCCCAACCGAACGTCTACCGGAGTATGCTCGATTCATGCTCTCGAGCGAGAAGGATCGAAGTGCCTTATCTAATCTGTGCCCCTTCTTAAAAGGTAAAATAGAGGAGGATTCACTTCGGGGTTCATCGTATGAAGTTCGGCTAAATGTTTTCGAGTATTACATGTTTTGGCTCTCTTATTATCCGGTTTGTAGAGGAAACAACGAGAGTTCAGCTGTGATTCCCATCCAAAAGAAAAAGATGTTTAGGCTAGAAAATTGGACACTTATCAAAGGTTTTCCAGGGAGTAACAAGCGTGATTCAGATCAGAAATTGGAGTTTAATCTCTACATCAGGCTTCTTTACTCCTATCTGAAAGCATTTGTTCCTGTTTTTGACTTAAACGCACACCAGCCTTATCGTAGCTCTCTTTTGCATTACGGAAATGGATATGATGGGTCGGTAATGACAAGAGCTGAGTTCGTGGTGAATTTGTTCGTACACTATTGGCTTGTTGAGAATGACTTCTCACCGTTCCCCCTTTTTACGGCTAAATCTTTTGGTGTGGCGCCTCCTTTCCATTCTGCTGTAGAGGAGATTCCACCTACTTGTGGGTTAGAAGAAGTAGTGAAGTTGCTTGTGAAGTATCTGAATTTGAGCTGGGTCACAAGTGGTGCTGGGAGTGAAAACTACATTGAGTATGGCGAGAGCCCACGGTGGAAGACACCAACTTCAGGATCGTCATTCCACGTCGCGAACTTGAGCCTCAGACCGCTCACTTCTTGGAATACCCATTTACAGAGGCCACTTTATCGTTTTATATTGAGGAGTTTCTTATTCTGTCCCATAGGAAGCTCTATAAAGAATGCATCTCAGGTGTTCTCCATCTGGGTTATGTACTTGGAACCATGGATGATCAGTTTGGATAATTTCTCAGATCTCGAAGCTGCTACAAATGGATCTGTAAAGGACGTGAAAAAGGAAGAGTCTTATGAATCACGCGTATGTGGATACACTTCTCTGTGGCAGAGCTATGTAATATCCAATTATCTTTACTACAGTTCTCTGGTTATGCATTTTATTGGCTTTGCGCACAAGTTCCTTCACACAGATCCGGAACTAATAACTCAGATGGTTCTGAAGGTTTGATCCTTGGCTTAAGTTATTTTTCTTAAAGTCAGGTTTTGATCTGCTCGAATATAATTTCAAGGCTTCTGTTTTTAAATTTAATGCGACTGAATGATTCTGTTGTGTTTCTCTTAATAGGTGCTGAGTATATTGACATCATCAAAAGAGCTTTTGGTTCTGATGAAGAATATTGATAAAGCCTTTCACTCTAAACAAACTGGACCAGGAAACTCAACAGTGAACGAATTGTCTAGATTTGCTCCATCTATCCGTGAGCAGTTGAAGGTATGCCTATATATTTCCTCAACACCATTTGTTATCTGTTCTCTTGGGTCTCATCATAAAAAATAAAAAAAGAGAATTTAGCTTTTGTCATTTAACCTTGGAAATTTAGGCGCTTGCCACCAGCAATTTTTTTTTCTACTAAACAAAACAGTGAAAAACACTGCAAAATCAATCGCTCTCACATAAGTAGAGAGACTATGTTGAAAAATCATGTTCAACTGCTTGTGGAACTTCAGGACTGGGAAGATGGGCTGTGTGAGAGCAATGCTGATGGATCATTCTTGCATGAAAACTGGAACAAAGACTTGAAACTCTTTAGTGATGGTGAAGATGGCGGACAACACCTGCTGCAGGTTAATGTCTTCCTTTTATAGTCTACTGTAGTGATAGGTTGGAATAGAAAGCAGAAGATGGATATTTTTGTAGGATAATATCTATAACTGCTTAAAAATAACTCTAGTATGGAATGATCCATTTGACAAACTTATGGATAACCTTGCTAGTTGCTTGTTTTCTTGTTTTTAACATTCAATCTGAATTAGCTGAACATGAGAATTTGTTGCTTGACAATTAAAAGAATTCGCAGTCACTGGAGATGTTGTGAGCTATTAACTTGGGATATTATTTTTGAAGAATCTTTCACGTAAATATAAGAACTAGTTCTTCTGCATTTGTTTTTTAAGTACTCTAGTTGTATCAATGGGTCATCAGAATCCCTGACCACATCTGCACACTTGTACTCTTGTTATCAATACTCTATTTCAATTGATGCGACACTAGAATCCCTTAGCCCATGTTTAATCGCTGAAGGCTTTTTGTTCTTTGAATTTGCAGCTATTCATACTACGTGCAGAAGCCGAACTGCAAGCTGTGTCTGAGAAAAACCTCTCGGAGGCCCTTAAGTGTGTAGATTCACTTAAATCAGTGGTGTCAAACTTCTTTGGCGGGCATGTCATAAAACCAATCGCTTTTTACTTAGAGCTGGACCATCCCCAGAAACACCGCGACGAGCTCTTCAAGCCACGTGGTGCTGGGAACCAAATCGCAGGCAGTGGGAAGTACAAAGGAGACTGGATGACCCGTCCGGTGTCAGAAGACGAGGTTGCATGGATGGCTAAGCTGCTAATCAACATCTCTATCTGGCTCAATGAACGTCTCGGGCTAAACCAATCTGAGACCAACAAAGACAAGAAGGAGAATTCAGAGTCGGTGTCATATGTAGATTTATCGGAGGTGGATCCGAGAAATGTTGCTGGACCTGGAGATGCCGCGAGGATGATGTTGCGAGGGATGGTGATAGTATGTGGTTCGGTGTTGCAGCTGATGAAAAGATATGGGGTTCGAGTCAATCTTCGGGTCATGGCATCCAAAAAGTTTCTGATGCTTTTGTTCCTCTATTTCTTGTTTGTTGTACTTAAAAGAGTTGTCACCAGGATGATTTGGTAGAAAGTCGATGAATGATACTGCAAGGATTAAGGAGTATAGTACAAGGGACCCTCTCATTCGCATAGAGAGTTTGATAGAAATTGCAAAGCCTTTCGACGAAAAAGGGACGGAGTTTCTTAGTATTTACGTGTGGTTGCCACTAACCATGCAATCAATTAACCCTCTGTATGATTGCGAAGTTTCCCTGGAAAGGGGAGACGTGTCTATGCTTGTCACAACCAATAAGACTTCTCCACGTAATCACCTCCACGTGTCATCTGCCAGTAAGATCCACCCATTAGCAATTTTCTTCTGTCGTCCGTCATGGAGTCGCCGACTCGCCGAACATCTCTACGCTGTGAAATTTCGAATTTCTACGGCTTCGTTTGCGATCTGATCGTTCCGAATTGACTGGAGAATTGTTGTCTTCTCTGATCTGTCGAGAGGAATTGTTAAGGCTCCTCAGTGGTTTTGCTTCCAGATCTTCTGCGGTCTTCACCACCATGGCCGCACCGTTTTTTTCAACTCCATTTCAGCCTTATGTCTACCAGGTTTGCTTCTCTCTTCCCTCATCTCGCTATGATATGTGTTTCCATGTTGACTTTATGTTATAGTCTCTCTGCCGAGAGAAATACTGGGTGTGTATTTTATTTGAAAATTTTGATAGTATATGAGGTTTATTGTGAGTAGGAGTTAGAGAATTCCATGTTGATTTCTTGTCGTTTCCTTCAATTAGTTTTACTTTAAGGGGAACGCAGGATCCGGCCAATTGGGGCGTTTGATTTCCATGTATCCGTTGTGATTGCAAAAGCTAATATAGAAATTTCTCCTCGTCTATAGTCTTCTGAAATGATGTGATTATGACATTGATAACAATGTTGTGTCAGTAAGGGTGTTGTGTTGTCTAATAAGTAAACATGTGATGCAGAGTCAACAAGATACAATTACACCTTTCCAGATTTTGGGTGGTGAAGCCCAAGTTGTTCAGGTTGGTCACCTTGAAACAGCATGATCTTCGCATTCTGCAGTTTTATACCATATCCGTTTAACTTCTCCAACTTATGATCGTTTCTTGGCAGATAATGTTAAAGTCAGAGGAGAAAGTCATTGCTAAGCCTGGTACTTCCCCTGAAAAATAACTTCTCTATTCAGTTTTGTAAGACCGGTTTTAATTGATTTGTGTGACTAATTTGATATGGTGCTGTAGGTTCCATGTGCTACATGTCTGGGTCTGTCGAGATGGAAAATACCTATACTCCTGAACAAGAAGTTGGAGTTTTGCAGTGGATTTTGGGCAAGAGTGTAAGCAGCCTAGTTCTTCGGAATACTGGGCAAACCGATGGATTTGTGGGTATTGCTGCACCTTATTTGGCTAGGATTCTCCCGGTTAGTGATGTTAGCTTCCCATGTTGCCATAATCGTCTTCCAAATCCCCATTATTGTACCGCCAGTTCTAATTCTTTATTGTTTTTGGGATCTTCGGTTGTTTTGTTTCCTTGTAGATTGATTTGGCAATGTTTGGAGGGGAGATATTATGCCAGGTAGAGTCTTTGTTCCTAAATGTGGACCCTTAGCTCTCAGCTTCTTCGCCATTCAAATGAAGCTCCTATAGAGTTGCATGACCTTGTCTTCTTGTTCTGTAGCCAGATGCTTTCCTTTGTTCCGTCAATGATGTGAAGGTTGTCAACTCCGTTGACCAGAGGGCAAGAAACATCGTTGCCGCTGGTCCAGAGGTAAGAAGAACAATACATTGCATTGACCTTTATTAGTATTGATTGTAGATTTCTATTTGGGGAAAGACTTGCATATGAACATGCCTTCCAAAAATTTAAGAGATTACCCAATTTATATTTGGTTTTCTATTCTACATTTATATTGTATCTTTCTGATGCATCTACGTTCCCACAAATCCTTTTCTGGCTTCTACTCACATTAGTATTGCTGTTGTAGGGATTTCTGAGACAACGCCTATCAGGACAAGGTCTTGCTTTTATTCTCGCTGGTGGCTCAGGTGAGGTTTTATCTCAACAAAATGATGTTCGTGTTTAAGCCTCATCCCCAAAAAAACTCACATTACCATGCCAAACATATTAGTTGTACAAAAAATTCTGGAGGTAGGAGAAGTTCTCACCATTGACGTGTCTTGCATCGCTGCTCTCACTCCCTCAATCGATGTCCAAATCAAATACAATGCTCCTCTGAGACGAGCAGTATTCGGGGTACATTCATTTACACTCTCCCTCACCTCCTAAATTTTTCTTTAAAATGAGAAGATTTCAGGTTTTTGTTTTGTTCCTTCTCTCATTATCTGGCACATCTGTGCAATCCAAAAGGGTGATAACGTAGTAATGGCGACTCTAACCGGACCAGGCATCGTCTTCATCCAAAGTTTACCGTTTCATCGGCTCTCGCAGCGTATTGCCAGGTTAAACCAACAATCCCAAATCTCGTTTTGGTGGCTTTGTGTAACAATAACAACATTATATAAATGCGACTGGTTTTGTGACAGGTCGGTAACGTCACCAAACATGAGAGAAAATCCAAGATTGTTGATACAAATAGCCATATTTGCGTTCCTTGCATACGCTCTGATTCTATCTTCGTTGATCTTAACCGAAGTTTGAAAGCAGAGAGAGAAAGAATTTTGCTTTTCTCCGACCAAACAAACTAACGATGTAATTGTTTACTTAGCTCGGATTTGGACTTCGGATAGAACGAAATGATATATAAATACGCGTACCATTTTCTTTTTGATTTACTAGTTGGTTCATGCACATGCGTTATTCTGATACGGCTCTGTATGATGATATTTGAACAATTCTCTAAAATCACAAATAATTTTTTTGACTAACTAAATTTTTTTTTGGATTGATTTAGCTCAAATTAAAATATTGTTTGTTGCATAATTTTCTTCAAACACTACACTTCATATCTTTTCAAAAATCAGTGAAATCTCATTCATCACGAAATCTTGATTCTGTTTTTTTTTTCTTTCTCATGTATAATTTAGAACATTTTCTTCAAATTTATTAGTTTTTGTAAAGTAATTCCACTTTTCTACTATTCTGTTATTCTACTATTCATTTGACATTATATTTCTAAATTAGATTTGGATTGTAAAAACAATACATTTAATGACTCATTTCTCACCGTAAAATTCACTAGTATCATAGATTAGAGAACAAAATAAACCAAGAACAACCGTTGTCCTCGCACAAAAGCTGGACTAGTAAAAAAAAAAGGTTCCGAAATCGAATTCCATTACAAAAAGGAAAACATTCGATGACTAAAGCGCTCTTTTCTTTGTTCGTTACGGCAAAATAAATAAGAAGATTCTTATTTTAATTTTTTACTGCCTTAAAGCAATTATACAAAAAAAAAAAAGAAGACATGATTGATAGAAAATCAAGCTCGAGATCTCTCTCCCTTTCCGCGTTTTGAGTATCGCTGCTTATCATCACTCACATCCATAATCACCACTGGTGGAGATCGCTCGTACCTTGATGGCTTCCTCTTGAAATGCCTATCTTCGTCACTAGATTCATAATCTGCTACTTCCATTTCCTTCCGACTCTGACGGTGGACTGATGTTCCGACGGAGACGGCGGCTGCGGCAGGCGGTTCCGTCACGGAAGTAGAAGAAGACGAAGATAACTTTCTTCGTTTGCCAGAAGATTCTTCCTCCGGAAAGCTTATCCGAGCGAATACGCTTGACTTGTGACTGTTATCGATCTCTGGTTTAGTTGCCGCGGGTGGCTCCGACGACGGAGGTTCCGATCGTTTACGGTGGTGATGTTGGTTGCGTTCCGAATCACGGTGGTGACGGTGGTCTCGGCTTCTATCTTCATCGCGACGATCGCGAGTGCGTTGGTCTTGTTCACGATCTATGTCTTGGTGACGGGACGACCTTTCACGGTCGCGTTGCCGATCACGTTCGTCAGGATAGCGATCGGATTTTCTCTTGGAATCGCGTGACGGAGAGTTGATCTTACGCGGCGGCGGATGCTCGGGAGATAATCTCTCCGGTCTTCTGCGGCGGTCGAAGTCGGAATTCGGTGGCGGAGGTGCTTGCCGCTGTGAAAAATCCAGAGCCAGTAAACTATTATTAGCCCAATTAAAAACAAAATATATATAATTCGAGCAAGTAACATTGGACTATTCGGCCCACAATAAACAAGTAACTGGGCTTGAAAGTCCAACTACCATTATAACCTTTCGTATTTTTACATGGGCTATCGCCATTTACAATTCTAATTGTTTTCTTTAAGTATTCCAAAAACCTCTAGTTTCTGATAAAGCTAAGTTTTGTATTTCAGAAAATTACGTTTCAAACGAATATCTTTTCCGCTTTCCCATAAAAACCCGTAATTTCCTGTAATTAATTTCCCAAGGATTTTAAAGTTTTGTGGTCTAAATTAGCAAATGAGGGAGGAATATAAGCCATTTTCTGATAATAAAAATAAAACCAATAGTAAATGGAGAGAGCGAAGCACTGGTAAACACAAAAGGAGAGAGAGAGAAAGAGAGATGAGACAACAAAAGGAAACATACAGATTTATTAGGGTTGATGGATGATGCAGAGGCTGAAGTCCCATTGTTCATCATCATTCTGCTACTCTCTCCATCTCTAAACATCTTCCCACTGTACACAACCAAACACATAACAATGTTTAGTTTAGTTTAGGTTATCCTATATTATGCTTGTCTCAATGTAGTAAAATAAAGTTAGTGTTTTCGGGTTTTACCCTTCAGTTCGTCTCTCGTTTTCCCGTTTTCGTAACATCTCAGCTTTTCGGGCTTCGACTTCGTCTCTGCCCATCATGGCACGTTGGAGATTCATACGGTTTCCCAACTCCGCTAGGTCCCTGCATTCACATATGGTTCCATCATGAGATAATTCAGAACTTTCTTTAGGCTTCTTTCTTTGATAGAGGCATTAAGTGGGTGGTGGTGTTGTACCTATGAGGTGGTGGTATATTAGGGAATCCAAATCCCTGTGCAACAAATGGATCTGGATGCATCATATTCATACCCCCACCAAATGCCATGTCCATCGGGTTTAATCCATAACCCATAAAAGGAGGCATCGCTGGAAAAGGGCCTGCAAATCCATTGAAGCCGGGGTGAAAGCCATTGAAGCCAGGTGGAACGCCGTTGAAGCCAGGTTGAACACCGTTGAAGCCGGGTTGCATGCCGTTGAAGTACTGGGGACCTGGACCCATTTGCATCATATAGTCAGGGCCTGCTAGATCCGACACATGATTCCATTGCATATCTACAACAAATCACAAAAATAAACTATCCGTTACACCTCCCATTCTATTCACATAGACTTGAAACTTAGAGGAATGAACATGACCGGCCATTCAGCATAAGAAAGAAAGCTTACCAGTTCCAGGTGCTCGGGGTTTCTTTTTCTTCTTTTTTCCTGGCAAAGGACATAAGTACAAATTTTGTTGATGAACATGAGATCGTCAATCATTAAAGTACATATATAAATCTGCAAAATCTATGGGAACTAGGGTTTCTCGGAAATTGGAAAAACAAAAAGTCCATGTGGAAATGGTCCAGCTTGATTTATATCAGTAAGGGAATGAGAGCTTCACTACCAGTCACAAGTCATTCACAGTGTACAATGAAGTTACTATTAGGATTACACATCTTTCTTTTACCTTGCTCTCCAGCGGCAACCTGCTGCTGCACTTCTTCCTTGGGAACTTGCGTATTCAACTTTGAAACTGTTGCTTCTTTCACAGTCACAGACCCCTGAGTGCTTTCACACGCATCGATTGGCTTTTCCACTTTATCTTCTGCAGATGCCCGAGGGGCACTTGTGATCTCTGCAGTTTCCATTGGCAGCTTTACGGTTGAAGCATCATTATTGTTACTATGAGCTGGTTTCTTCTCGCCTTTCGATGCAGCAGATGTAGTAGGAGATAGAACCTTGGGAAGTGGACAACGTGCAGACTCCAAATCTATATTACGTCCATAATAATTTAGCAGTGACGACTGATCAAACCAATTTAAAAACACAAGAATAAAGATAATAACAGACCTGGGATATGGCCCACGCTGCCGGCGTTCTCAGTGCTATCGTTTCCAGCTTCTAAAATACGGTTTATAGTATCCCTGAGGGTCTTGTTTGGTAGAAGATCGTCAGCAAGTACATCAGTTGCTCCACAAACACACCTCGACTTTGCAATAATGTGATCTCTGATACCTGAATTGCATAGAATCGAAGTTAACAGAATACTTATGTTGAACTGGAACTGCTAACAGTCAACAGGAGGTGTTTGTAGAGCAGAAAAAAAAAGCATTAGAAGAGCTTACACTTGTCACAAAAGCTCTGGAAACAACATTTGCTTGTAAGCGCAGCATCTTTCATTACTTCTTTGCATAATGGGCATTTTAGCTCCGGTGGAAGTTCTCCTACAGAGCGTGTTGTTGATGGCAATCCCTCCATTTCCTTCTCAAAAGCATCCCTGAATTTGTTGAAGACACAACAACCATTCACAATTATATCAATTTATGAGGAAAAGTACAAAATAGTAACATCCCCATACTAAGTCAGTAAAACATACTCATTCGGTTTTAAAACTGCAACTGCGCCACTTGGCAAGGAATAAGAACCATCTGGGGTCGCCATCAACATGGACTTGGGGATACCCGTAGGTGGTTTAACTCTCTTAACATCATAGCTAGGGTCACCATTTGTGGGGCAGTGCTGAATAAAATGTCCTGAGACGGTAAATAAAATGCTCTTAAGACCTTAAATCTATGCTATACCCATATACAAAAGTGTAAGAAAATAAAGATTTTCCAAAGATGACATACCAGGGACATTGCAACGATGGCAAATATATCCCGGAGGTGGCGTTTTCCTTTCCATTCCTATCCAAGCCAGCAAACCAAACTCAGTATCTTAAAACTTGAAGCAAATAAAATAAAACAAAAGAAAATCTTGACAAAAGCTAAAGAAAACAATCTAGAATTTAACCAAAATCAAGAAATAAAAGTAAGCATAAATTACCAAAACCACGTCCACCCATCCTTCCAGTCATACCCCTTCCGTAACCTCTCCCAGCCCCAAAATTATCCGGACCTTGTCTGTTACATCGAAGAAAAATAAGAGGGTTCTTAAAACGTCTAAAAAATTCAACATTTTCACGTCCACCAGTTGTGGAAGATTGCTTACCGCTGCCAGTCAAGTGCTGGAGTGTCAATCAACGCCTGAATTTTGCTTTCTTCATCTACTTTCTCGTCTGCTGGTGCACGATCAGGACATGGATTATTATGCTTTGCATCTTGGGCATCAGGAATGGAGTATAAATCATTCCCGAACTCGTCCCACTCATCTTCAGGCTAGAAGGTGAAAATGGGTGAAATTAGTACTTTATAGTTGAAGAAATTGGGCGCCGTCAACGCCAACATAAGCCGAGAAATGTTCACCACAATCAACTTACATATTTCGCTGCAGATGGATCAGCAACATGAAAATTGCTGATTTCCGCCTGAACGTTTTCCACTTTATTCTCGATTCTAGGCCTGCAGTGTTCAGATAATTTCATTATTTAGCATGAGAAACCAGGTGTTTTTTGCAAACCGATAGTCACACTATCAACTTATGTTTAGCTAAATATCTTTGGTTTTGAGGTAAGATAAAAAAGCTAAATAACTGGACCAAGCAGATGGAATCAAAGATCTAAGAAAGTACTCTTGTGCAGTGATAACCGTGATGCGAGGGCGTCCTGGGACCCGACGAATTAGTACAGATGTATTCTTTGGTATTAACATTGCTTCATCCAGATACTCTGAAAATTCAAAACAGAGAGTATATAAAGGCCACAGAGTGCAAACATATTGGCGAGACACAGCATACAAAGCTTCCCGAGAAATTCCAGAATAAGATTCCAGCAAACTCATAGCTAATAGTTCACAAAAGTAACCAATCAAACAAAATCTAACCTAGTAAATAATCATAGTTAACCCAAAGATAGAACAGCGTATAAAATCATAGTCTCTTACTACCAATGCAGCACAACACTTGGTTTGGCAACAGCCCATTGAATACAAACAACACCAAATTCGAAAAGGAATAAATAAAATCCAACAAAATGGCAGACTCCATACATCAGAAACTGATATTGATCACGAAGAGACGAGATTCACGTAGCAAGCTATAAAAAACACGACACAAATCTGACATAAAGTACAAACCTTCGTTAGTTTGGGCATTGGAGACGACAATATCAAGGTCTTTACCACTGCCCAAATGCTTTGTTTCGAAAATTTTGTCTTTGAGAATACCGACTGATATAAAAGGACCATCCATGGCGATGGTATCATAATCCCTTGCACTCTTAAACTTGTAATAAATTGCCATTGAAAATTTGATCTGATATAAAGCAAATACATATGGATTACTATTTTATAAAAGATTATAATGACACGACGGACTCAAAACACAAAGCTACTATTTTGAAAACCCTAATCGAGGCCTTCGGTTTATAAAAAAAAAAAAACGAGGCCAAAGATTGATTTCCAAAAGAAAAGGTAAATACAAGCGAAAACCTAAAGATTCAATTTATTTACTTCGCTGATTCGACTTCACAGAATTAGACAGACGAAACCTCCACGCGTTGCAGCAAGACCACACTAAATCTACAAATCCAGGAGAAGTTCCTACAGATTCAGGCACGAGAACGTCCGTGTTGAATCAAATCGAGTAGTAGATCGCAGGGGGAAAAGCTGAGATTGCGCCGCCGATGTCTCCAAACCTCCTCCGAAGATCTTCACAGCCCAGACGAGAAACGTCGTAACGAATCGGACGACTAGCTTCAGTCCATTAGATCCGGAAGCTCCAAGCACCGATTCCAGTAGAAAAAGGATCGAAATCGAGAGACCCTCGATGAATCTGGGGGAGATTGAAAAGGATCTACAGGATAATCGAAGAAATCGAGCTGAGCGGTGACTTGACGAGAAGCAGATAGATCGATCTTGAAATCTAGGGTTTGGAGAGAGAACTCTCTCCCTCTCTCGTATAGGATATCGTATTTGTATCTCAAGGAATTTCCCAATAAATGTAATGAGTTAAATATTTGGGACCCTAAAGCTTATGGCCATGTATATTATTTATAGAGGGAATACCAACAGAAACACGGTTTTCTTGTTTCTTAAACAAACATTATAAATTCGTTGCACAAATAAAAACATTAAATACTGTCAAATAAGAAAAAAACATTAAAGTTTCTAAATTAATTTTAGTTTATTATTGACATATTTTCCCCCAGCTAACTGAAATATAATTTATTCCATTCCTAAAAAATACAGCTTAGTTTAACGCTTTTTCCTTTTAATTAGTTTCCGGTTTGCATTTTAATTTTTATGTAACGTTAAACAAAATAATTACGACAGAAACAATAATAATTGAGTTAACAATAAATTTTAGTAATACCACTAGTAAGACATAGAATTAACGAATCAAAGAAAAAGAAAGAGAAAAAAAACACATAACAAAGAGCAACAACAACATGTTGACAACAAAAAAATGCTTACACTAGCTATATTTATTTCTTGAATATATTTACTGATCAGTTATCAACATGATTTTAAGCAATTCCTCTAGTTTTTTTTTTTTTACTTTGTTCAGCCTACAAAACATCTGGAATTAAAGATAGTGTATGATTTAACTGAAAGAGTTCACTTGATTCCGGAAGCTTCTCTAGTAGTATATTGTAAAATCAAAGTCCCCAAAATGAAAGAAGCATTATAACCAAAATTAAGTTAAGACAGCAAGTAATAAAGATGAAATCAAGAGCATACCAAACCAAAAAGGAATAAAAGATGGACAAGTAGAAGAAATCCACCTGCGTTGTTAATCTACATCTTCCAAAGCGACCAAGGTCCAAGCAAGAAGCAATACCAATAGCAAGTCTCAGAAAAGCCAAAGTCCAAAACTTAGTTAAGAGTTCTGAATTTAGCAAGACATGCAATTTATAACCTACAAAAGCAGGCCAACTAAACAAAAAAAATAAAAGTTTTAAACATGACGGCTTTTTGTTCTTTGTAGTGACTGAAAATCATTTTAAAAAAAAAAACTGCTGAATTATCTAAAAGAAAATAAAAACAAAGTAAAAAAAAAAAAGGATGTGAGTGGGAGGATCCTTGGGGAATCGGGACCGTAGTTGGTCTCGTCGAGGCGGAGAGAGACGATGATACGAAGAATCCCCGAGAGAGCTTCTGTATTCGCTAAGAATTCGATTCTCAGATCGTCGGCGTCGCGATTCCACGGCGAGTCTCTCGATTCCTCCGTCTCACCTGTTCTTATTCCCGGCGTCCATGTCTTCCATTGTCAGGTACACACGCCTTGAAAATCTACTGCTTTGCTTTCCTGATTTGAATCGAAAATCAATTTCATGAATGAATTCTTGTTTATTTGAATTGTATAGGATGCTGTTGGAATTGTAGCAAAACTATCAGATTGTATTGCAGCAAAAGGCGGAAACATTCTTGGCTACGATGTTTTTGTTCCCGAAAACAACAACGTCTTCTACTCTCGCAGGTATATCCACCCTCCCCTTTTCATAATATTTTAGTTCTTTTCTGTCAAAATCTGAGTAACTTTCTGAAGCAATGTCTTGAGAGTGAATGGCTTTTTGGGCACCTAAATTACTATGAGATTCAAAGGCTTGGATAATGAACCACAGATTGCAATCGAGTGATAGATTATGTTTTGGTGTTTAGTTGCGATGAAAATACAATGGTTTCTTTGACAGTGAGTTTATATTTGATCCGGTAAAATGGCCGAGAAACCAAGTGGATGAAGATTTTCAGGCTATTGCGCAAACTTATGGTGCCATGAACTCAGTTGTGCGTGTGTCTTCCATAGATCCCAAGTATAAGATAGCTCTTCTACTTTCAAAACAGGTATTGAAATGTTTGAAACCTCCTAATACAGTTTGTACTCTTTGTATTTCCTGCTAAAAAGTATGTGATTCTAAATACAGGATCATTGTCTGGTCGAAATGTTGCATAAATGGCAAGATGGAAAACTCCCTGTGGATATAACCTGTGTGATAAGGTGAGCTAATAGTTCTTTCCATTGGACTGAATCCATATATTATGTAAGCATCTATGTTTAGTGACTCAGATGTTTATGCTGCTCAAATATTTATGTGTTAACAGTAATCATGAAAGAGCTTCAAACACTCATGTTATGCGGTTTCTTGAGAGGCATGGCATTCCGTATCATTATGTACCAACGACAAAAGAGAATAAAAGAGAAGATGAGATTTTGGAATTGGTTAAAGATACTGATTTCCTAGTTCTCGCTAGATACATGCAGGTAAGTCAGATTCTTTTCAGTCTTTGCCTAATCTTTTTTCTTTCCCGAATCAAATGGTTAGCAATGGATTATTACTAAAACTAAACAGTCGTATTCAGACTTTAGAGGAATGTTACTGCAGACGACTTAGTTGCTTCTTCTCTTTTTAAACCCATAAAGGAAAGAATTGTCTACTCAGGCAGTTGCTGCTCCACATTTAATAACTCCCCAAGACTAGCTCCATTAACAAAACAACAATTCATAGCAGATTCTATCAAGAATAGTATCAATGAGCACATTTTCCTTTTGGCAGATTCTATCCGGTAGCTTCTTGAAAGGTTATGGAAAGGATGTAATCAACATCCACCATGGTCTCTTGCCATCATTCAAGGGCGGAAATCCAGCGAAACAGGTCTTTGGGTTTTCTAATGGCTCTACCTTGTCTTAACTGGCTATATGGTTTGGTCTCTTTCTTCTGTGTCTCTTAGTATTCTAGATCCTTTTTGCAGGCGTTTGATGCTGGTGTGAAGCTAATTGGAGCAACGAGTCACTTTGTTACAGAGGAACTTGATTCAGGGCCTATCATTGAACAAATGGTAACTTGTCTGCCAACTAGTTGATTAGTAACTTCTGAGGATATCTCAATGTTCTCCGGCATCTTCTCAGTTAATCTATCTGAATTTTGATTCCTTTTTTCAGGTTGAGAGTGTTTCCCACCGGGACAATCTAAGGAGCTTTGTCCAGAAATCTGAGGACCTCGAGAAAAAATGCCTCACAAAAGCTATAAGATCATACTGCGAACTACGGGTATTACCTTATGGAACAAACAAGACTGTTGTATTCTAATAAAGCAAACAAGGACTATGATTCTCATCTGATTTTTTGTATGAACAACTCAAGAGAAGGTTATAACAATTCTCTGGAAGATTTCTGATTCATTTGCAGTATTTGTGAAACTGTGAATAATAAGTATTTACAGGATTCTCTATCGCATACGATCGCTGAGGCTCAGAGATTCGAGAGAGCATTTGGCAGCCTCGAGACAAGTTACTTGGCGGAGAGTAGACTGAATCCCGGCAACCCATCTCTGCTTCTGAATCTTACTCTTACACTTGAACTCCAAAAGACCCTGTCCAGTTTTCAGACCAAAATAGGCTTCTTCTGGGTTTTCCCTCTCTTTCCTGTAAGGCCAAGCAGATATCTCGTTGCAGACTCCATAAACAACACCTTCAAAAGCAACAAGCTTCAGACTTCCGTGTCTCAAGTAATTTCCATAACTCTTTGAACGAATAGAAAATGCTTACATTTTATCTTCTTGGAGAATGCCCCTCCAACGTGTTTGCTTTTGAGTGTGATCTTGACCTGAGAAATCCATAAAGATCTCAAGCTTAAGCACTTGGTAAAAAGCGAATTTAACCGTGTCTCTTGCAGAGTAAATACAGTGTGCTCAAGTACCTGAGACTTCTTGTTTATATAGACACAAACTCGCTTAGTTCGCTGCACTCCTGCTGAGAAAGTTCCAAATAAGCATCTTAACTAGTGGAACCAGTCTTGACTCAGGCAGAGTTAGAGAAGAATAGGATTACCATTTCGCGCACACTGCACCAGTTCGCCCTCTAAAGGAAGATTTGGTTCATCCAGTCTCATCTGACAATTTGCAGTCCAGTTAGAGTCAGAGAAACTCTTCTCACAAGGTGTTATAGTCGCGTTCTTCCTTGCTTCCTTCGGCTGCCTCATCTTCAGAGCCGCTTCTCCTCTCAATGCTGGTTCAATTTTCCACAAAAATCAGGTCAAATACCATCTGACTAACCCAACCAAAGCCTCAAATACCAACTTTTGAACATTAGCCTTACCAGTTGCAGCTGCGGCTGTGAGAGTCGTGAGGTCGCCAGGGCTGTGGATATCAATGGAAGACCTAACCGTGGCAGCAACACATGTGCGATCAGCACCTGCTTGCTCAGCCATCTCAATGCAATGCGAAGCCAGTAGCTCGGTGGCTGAGGCTAGAGCCAGCGCCATCATGGAGCCTGGCCCTTTGCCGCAGCTTTCCTCGGATGTCACAGACGCTAACCCAGCTGCCAAAGCTGCGATGGACACAGCTGAGTGAACATGGGCTCCCTCCACACGGGCTTTATCTTTCCTCTTCGGATTCCTCGTAGTGTTTGGGTTGGTGTGTTTTTTGTGGTGAAACCACTTTGATAATTTCCCTGATCTACGTGTACCAGTTGAGTTCATGATCTTCCCTGCCTGCATTTCCAATGAATCGTCAAAATCAGAATTCAAAACTGATCAAACGGTCTCATACAGGTGAAAAGTCTCTGACTTTAAAGTTGTTCTCTTCTTTATAATTCTGTCAAAATCGTTAGAATATTAAGCATCAGCAGGAAGAGATCATACCATGAGTGGATCTGCAGCAGAATCTTGGAAGAAGACACTAGGACGGTTCTGGGCAACAGAAAACAGATCTTGGTGTTGTCTCTGTTTCTGCGCTAGAGCTTTGGAGATTTCAGAAGTAGATAGACTCCATGATCTGGACAGAAACTTCATTGGCTCCCTTGGTGTCTGAGGCTGAGGAATCCGAGAGAAAAGCTCTTCAGCTCTCACATTTACCTCCTCCAACTCTTCCTCCAGATTCTCTGATCTGGATAAAGACGAAGAACTATCATTCCAATCTGAATAAAACCCACCTTCCATTTTCTCAGAAAACCCAAGAAAATAAGTTTTCGAGATGAAAAAGATTATAGTTGACTTAAGTTTGTAAAAGAGAAGAAGAAGAAGGACATAACAGATCACTAATGAGCAAAAAGACGATTTCTTTAATAACTTGGAATTGTTCAAATCCAATCAGAAAATACTAAGTAAATCAATGAAGTCTCCATGTTCTTATATATAAGTAAGGAGAAAGAGAGGTAAACAGAGGGAACTCAAATCGAAGTAATTGTGCTTTGAGCACAATCCATAAATTCAGGAAATGTCTCATCAAATGGGCACAAAATGTAGATTAGAGAATTCGTGGAACCTCCTAATTGCAATAATTAAGATAAAGGGTGTTATATCATGGAGACATGTGCATTGGTTTAAGAGCCACATGCTGCTCTTGTGTCTTGTCTTTTTGAGCCCGAGAAGATTTGACCGGACAACTTTAACAGAGTTCGTGACTCTTCCGACCAATTTCTTTCTGTTATAATTGTAATCACACAAAACCATAAACACTTTTCGGTTTTCTATAAAGATACTCCCCACGAGTTCAATAGTGTTACAGAGAATTCGAATACCCATCGGCTATTGGGTTTTCTTTGCTTTTATATTTCTATTATTATTTTCTTACATATCTATGGATAATCACGTAATTAAAGAAATCGATAGTCCATTGTATGGTTCTACAAAAACAATCAAAATGTTTTTGCTAAAACAATATGGGTTTCGAAAATAACGTTGACGAATGGTATATCATTTGTTCACGTTTTCATGTTTTACGATTCCGATAGTTTTTGTCGTTCACAATTTTAATCAAATTGGCACAACATAAAAGTAGAATATTTATATACATTTTTCTTATTTTTTTTTGGTTTTAATGTTAAATATACATTTTTCTTATTATTAACAAGAGATAACTTTTTGCTTTCTCTACATGACAATCTTGGAAGAAAAGAAACTGGACACAAAACATACACACGCAAACAAAACATCAAACCAACCAACAAGCAAACATCAAGGCATCACAACCCCGGTTAATTAGACTCGGGGCTCGCGGGTTTCTACCGCTTCGTAAGAACCGATGAACACGTCGCCGTAGATGAGTCCGGCGAGTGCACCACCGACGAGTGGGCCCACCCAGTAGATCCAGATCTGTGACAAGTCTCCACTGACAACAGCTGGTCCGAACGACCTTGCTGGGTTCATGGAGCCACCACTGAATGGACCAGCAGCGAGGATGTTAGCACCAACGATGAAACCGATAGCGATCGGAGCGATGGTTCCGAGCGATCCTTTCTTTGGATCAGCCGCCGTGGCGTAGACAGTATAGACCAAAGCAAAGGTCACAATGATCTCCATCACGATACCTTCAACAGCTCCTAAACCAGCTGCGACTCCGTGGGTTGGTACGCTCTGTAGCAAACCGGGAAATCAAAAACTCATTTATCAACCAGATTCCAACCCGTAAACCGTTTTATTGCCACGTAATAATATTTGTTGTCTATACTAGTGTACGTATGTCTGTATAAGAATTTAAATCAATTACCAAACCGAATTAAACCTATATACTTCAAACCAAATTAGTTAACACTCTAAATTAAAAATAGATAATTCACTAAACTAATTAGTAATTAGTTATTTATATTTCTACCAAATAAAAAAATTTGTCCTTTTTCTGTCTCGAAAATTGTGTATGTTCTATTATGTAAAAAATTATTAGGGCATTTTCATCCATGAAAACCAATAAAAAAATATTATTATTTTAATATAATTTTATTAGAGAATCTCATTTCATTTTCTTTTTTACTTTTTTTATTATTTTATTATATAAATTTATGAGATACTCATGTGAAAACCTCCTAATAGAAATGCTCTTAACCTAAAAACGTGAAATTTATTATTCAAACCGAAGCAAACAATACATTTTTGGGTCATATTCTACCTAATTAAACCGAACAAAAAATTTGTCGAACAACAGACAAAAAAGTATGTTCTAGTTCTGTACAAAAAATCTACTAATAACCTAAAAATGATCCAAACCTAAATTAACAAAAAGAACAAAACTAAATAACCTAAAAGTGATCAAAATCGAAGCGAACTGGAAAAACGAGAATAACCAGTTCTACGCTAGTAATATGTACCTCGCCATTGGTAACGAAGACGAGGAGAAGGCAAGCAACGATGGAGCCAAGACACTGAGCGATCCAATAGAAGAAACCTGTGATGAGTGTTATGTTTCCGCCAACGGCAAGACCGAGAGTCACGGCTGGGTTAAGGTGGCCACCAGATATGTTAGCCGCTATCGAAACACCAACGAACAACGCAAACGCATGAGCCACCGCAACTGCCACAAGACCAGCTGGGTCCAAGGCTGCATCAGAGGTTAGTTTGCTAAACGCAACAGCAGAACCAACGCCAGCGAATACGAAGAGAAGAGTTGCGATAAACTCAGACAAGTAAGCCTTTAGAGATGCTACACTGAATGAGTCACCCAAACTTCCAACTTCGATCTTCACCATTTTTGAAAATTTTATGCTTCTGGATGGTTTTTGGTTTTGTTAGCTCTTTTCTTGTGTGTTACTTGGGCTTGTGGCTCTTGTTTATATAGTGAAGACTGAAGAGCAAATGACGACTGTGGGGCCCATATTACGTGGTAGATCATTATTGGATGCCGCCCAAACCGCCTCTTATTTGATTAATCGAAGGTTAACAATATTAAAGATGATTAATGGACAACTATAATGGGATTTAATAACATTTGAGGATAAGAATCTTCTGTTGGCATTTTGATATCCCGTTTTTTTATATTAATGTTGTGTCACACCAATAATGATAATAATGGTCTTATTCTATTTACTATTTGTTATTTTTAATTTCGTATTGGATTAGATAAGTTGGAAGATGCTAATATATTAGCAGGATTATGTTTTTGCGTACATGTAAATTTACATCTATAGATGAATGTCAACTTTTTGAGTCTGAAGAAAATAGTTTCTTGAATTTTGACAGGTGCTCCACAATGATGGCAAGATTATCTAAATAAATGTTGGCGAGCCGACTATTGTTTTATTTTATTTTTATCCGTCCCACTCCAACCTTATATTTAGACAAATATTCAATAATTAGATGAAATTGAAAGGTGATTAATTTTATTTAATGAAAAGGTTTAAGGAGGGATAACATTAGTTATTTATCGAAATGTACTTTTTCTACATTCAGTAGTTTGGCTGACACGTATTGTTCCTCTCTCACTAATGCTTCGTCAAAAATGAAAAATGAAAAATCTCAAGTTAACAAAAAAAAATTGAAAAATCTCAGCAGCTTTTTTTAGATGACGTACATACCTTTTCAATACATGGGCCTAAGCCCATTTATTGTTTAATGGACTCACAAATATTCCCAAACCCAATAAAAAAGCAGCGATATTTTCCGTCTTTTCTCCGTCTGTCCGGCGTCCTAAAACCCTATAAAACCTCTTAGAGGAAGAAGACGACGACGACCGAATCTCACTTTTCCGGCTTCATCTATCTCTTACAATGGCTTCTACTTGCAATAGATTCATGAATAGATCCTCCGTCTCTTCTCTCAGATCCGCCATCAGATCTTCGCTTCTCAAATCTCCAATGGGCACCGGATCTTCGCCGACTGCTTCATCCGCCGGATTTCGCATTCCGTCTAAACCCGCTGCTTCTCCCCGATTCTCCTTCTCCAGGTATGCTTATAATCGATTGCGTAATTAGACATTTTCTGTGTCAAATCCCATGAATCTGCTTCCCTTCCCTTTCGTCATTTCTCTGATTTTTAGCGTTTTCTCATGCTTCGTCGGTTTTATTTGATGAATTGTGTGGTAACATGTAGGTGTCCATCTGAGCTTGGTTGTGTTCAGTCGCTGTTGCCGCTTCACAGCACGGTGGCGGCTGCTCGGCTGACGTCGTGCCTTAGCACAACCTCCAGAAGCAGCCGAGCTCTCTCTCAGGGTACTCTCTGCTGCACCTCTCCCGACCTCTAATTCTCTTTTCTGCTTTCTTGCTTGTGAGTAGCTTTTTGCTTTCCTCTCTACATTTGATCCTTCTTTCTCTGTCGCTTTATAATTTGCAATTCTGAGTGTAGAATTCTTGGTTTCTGTGACCTGTCGCATTATAGTTTGATACTTCAGTGGTTTGCTCATTATCCATGGCTATACAGCGTTTTTGTCTTAGCACTCGGTTTTTGTTAGTTAGACTTAGAAAAGGATCATTGCTTGCTAAGATCTTTACATGTGAGGACATTCGATTACTGTAAGGAAAGGATCATACTTATAGATGAACTGTTTGATTGCTTAAGTGAAGTGTTGGAAGCTCTATGATTACTTTATGACTATGTTTCTTCCCTGTTTACGCTAATTCTTGGCTTTATGACTTTTTCTTACTTGGCGAAATAATTGATAGATTTAATGTTTGGCTCTTAACAAGTAGGAGAATTGACCCTAGTAAAACTTATATAGGCTGAGTTAATTAGTTTCTAGAGTTGTGAAAGAGTTTTGAGCTTTAGTCCCATTGTGTCTGTCTAATTATGAGTACTTGGTTCATGCAGGCACATAATTTCACCGTTACCATGTGGGATCCTTGCATCTTTATCAAGTACGAACATTTTTTTAGTTCTAGTAATCCAAATAAAGTTTTTGAAAACAAGTTTTAGGAAAAAAAAACCCTGTAAAAACGTGAAATTTGATGGGTTTAACTTATTAAACCAAATGTTAAGCTGCGTCAGATTGACATTGTGTTTGTTACCTTTATTTATATGAATGCCGGTCTAGGGAAATTAGTTCATGATCTGTGTATAAGAGTGGCAACAATACTGTAGTAATTTGTAAAAGTGCTCTTTGTCCCAGATGGAATCGATGGCACGTGAGACGTATTTGCAGTTGTTTTTAAAGGTGGGCTCTGTCAACAATGCTTTGGTGATAATTTAGATTTAGGAAGCTATTTTAGATGAGATTGCTTGACTAGTTTGCTATTCATGTGATTCACAAGACGTTGTGTAAAGACTCTTACCATAGAAACAATTAAGCGGAAAGCATCCGCTTTTCTTTCTTCTTTATAAAAGACCAGTTTTCTGTTTCTGCCCTAATCGTTATTTCTCTTTCTGTTTACCACTCTAGAGATGGGCCTTTCAGTCCCAAGGTGACTTGATACATTCATGAAGACTATCACTAGCATCAAGGGAGGCAAGATTCTTTGTTTGCGACTCCAAACTCTTGTTTTTTAATTCATGAAGAAAAAATGTGTAATACTATATCTTCTCTTTATACGACCATCTCTCAGATTCTGGCCATGTTTGATCTCCATAAGTAGTTTGACATTGTGTTTACATAACCAAAAGCTCAACACTTAAAAGATACTAAGTTGTATTGCAACATTTTGCTCTTGAATCCAGCTTGAGCCAACTTCTTTCTCCACCCCTTTCTCTCTCATTATCTTCCTAATTTGACTAACTTCTCTCCATCTCTCATGGTAAGCATAGAGATTCGACATCACTATATATACGTACTCATCTTCATCACCTTCCCCTAACGCAACCATCTTTGCGGCGACGGCTTTTGCAGCTTTCAGATCCTTTCGAGCACTACAAGCACCAAGCAACGCCCTCCAAGCCACACCATCAAACCCAAAACCGAAGTCTTGAATCACTTTTTTCGCCTGCCAAACCTCTCCTCTCTGCGCCATAGCTCTGATAAGAGAACAGCAGTGCTCTACGCTTGGTTTGATCCTATACTCGTTAATCATCATCTCAAAGTAGCCAAGCGTGAGCTCCATTGGAACTTCACAATGAGAACACACAGCTAAGAGATTCAAGAATGTGAACCGATCAGGTTTCAAGAATCTTTCTTGTTTCAATTGGTTAAAGAGCTTGATTGCCTCTGTTGAATCGCCGTTACGAGCATAACCAGAGATCATCGCATTCCACGCAATCAAATTCTTTCTAGGCATCGTCCGAAACATCAGCTCAGCCTGCTTCAAGATTCCGCATTTGGAATACATATCTATCAGAGCACTCGCTACAACAACTCGAGAGTCTAGGCCAAGCTTGAGAGCACAAGAATGAATGAGACTTCCCCATGGAACCACAGCGAGAGTAGCAATGGCGGCCAGAACTATTGACAAGCTGTACTCGTCGAATCTGACGCCCGACGAATGCATTTTGGTGAAAAACTCAGTAGCTTCTCTTGATTGCTCACTGTTGAGATAGCCTGTCAATATTGTGTTCCATGAAGATGAATTAGGGTTTGGCATACTTGATAGAATCTGAAAAGCACTGTTGAAATCCCCGGACTTGACGAAAGCATCAATGAGCTCGTTGTATGTTACAGTGTCTGGATTTGGCATCTGATGGAAAAACCAAAGTCCCAGCTCGAGCTCACCGTTCCTTGAGCAGGAAGCTACGATGGCATTCCAAGAAACTGTATCCTTTTCTTCCATGTGTTGGAATACCAAAACTGCGTCATCCATGGAACCACATTTCCCATACATGTCGATTAGACAATTACCCACTACGACATTGCCTTTCTCTATGCCAAGTTTCACAATCTTTGAGTGGATGCAGGCTCCGAGTAGCGAGATATGCAGTCGTGCACAAGCAGCTAAAGCGGCTGTGAAAGAGAATTCATTAGGCAAGACATCTGATCTGTGGAGGTCTAGAAACAAACAGAGTCCTTCCTGGAATCTTCCCGATTGAACGTAACCAGAAACCAATGAGTTCCAAGAGATGACATCTGGGTCAGGCATTTCATCAAACAGTTTGTGAGCATCTTCCAGCGAGTCGCTTGTCTTGTAAAATCTCATCAGCGAATTGGAAAGACGCGTATCTGAGACAAACCCATGTTTTATGACGTAACCATGAAGCTGCCGGCACAAAGAAACGTAGCCATGGTTTCCGGAGACGCGGAGCAAGTGAACCAGCGGAGAAGCATCATCTGGCTTGTGGCCATCATTGAGCAGCTCAACAGCAGCGTGTAACGCGTCAATGAAACCGGACTGAGCCAGAGCAGGCATGACGGTGGTCCATAAGTTCGACGAAACAGTGGAACCAACATGGCTCCTTCTGGAGTAGACACGAGCTGTGGGAAAAACTGTAAGTTTACTCGACACAGATCTTAGCATTTGATTTTACCCTTTTAAACAGTGGACCCATGATGCATCATATATAATCAAATTCCAAATTTTTGGTAAATCTTCCAAAAAAAAAAGAATGAATATTTATTTTGGGGAAGATTGCAGAGCAGTTTGGTAAGATTGAAGGTTGGGATAAAAATGGCTTAAAATAGACATACAAGTTATTTGGAAAGTAGCAAATATAGGTGGAATAACAATGGAGGGTCAGTTTTACAGAAGCAATATTTGAGGAATATTATGAGAGAGTAAAGGGGAGAGAGAGAGAGAGAGAGAGAGATGGAAGAAAATGGTGATTTCAGAGATATTTTCTGAATGAAGGTAAAGGAGAGAGAGAGAGTAACTAATTTGTTCCCATCTTATCTATTGCAATCTAATTTGAACACATTATACTTATAATGGATTTCCTGTGATGCAGTTTTTTTCCGTAGATCTCTATCAATCGGTGCTCAATCTCCTAGAGGAGAAGATGAGGAAGGAGGTGATAGAAGAGATGGTGATAATAGGAGGTTTAGTAATGGTTCAATTTGTATACGCAGGCAACTCTTTGCTCATGAGTTATTTGATGTCACTCGGTCTCGGCCCATTTACCATTGTCATCTTCTCTACCTTTGCCACTTTCCTAATCCTCTCCCCTTTCGCCATTCTCTTCGAAAGGTGATACTCAAAAAACCAAACTTCTCCAAAATAAATGTTTTCAGACATTAAATGTTTTGTTTTTGTTTTGGTCTTGTTCTAAAGGAAGCAATGGCCAAATGAATTTAGCTCGAGGCTGATTGGTAAGCTAGTTTTGATCTCCTTCGCAGGGTAAGTATCATCCTCCATTATTATTTTTGTTAAAAAAAGTATAAAACCTGTTGAAATTTGCACATTTGTTTCTGTGTATTTTTTAAAAATCAGGGTTACTCTGTTCCAGTATCTGTTTCTTGAAGGAATCAGGTTGACATCACCAGCAATGGCTACAGCGATGCCTAATCTTGCTCCTGGTCTCATTTTCTTTATTGCATGGATTGTTAGGTGAAATCACTTTATACCGTTTTAACAACATCGATCACGTGCTCAAGATTCACTGTTGTGTCTCTGTTTTATTCTTTTGGATAGGTTAGAGAAGATGAATATTAAATGTGTGTACAGCCAATTGAAGATCTTAGGGACCTTGTTATGCGTATTCGGCGCTTTAACAATGAGCTTAATGCACAGCGCTTCGATCAGACACGATGAAGAAGATAATGCTTCAATATTCGTGTTTGATAGAGACAGAGTCGTGGGATGTATCTACCTTCTCGGAGCTGTCTTTGTCTTATCCACCAACGTCGTTCTTCAGGTAAGTAACCCGGTTCTTCATAACCGGTTCGGTTCAGTTTATCTTTCCTTTGGGGGTCTGAACATCGGTTATTACAGGCTTCGACATTGGCAGAGTTTCCGGCACCGATTTCACTAAGTGCGATAACGGCATTGATCGGAGTGTTGATAACAACGATGTTACAATTATTACAAAACCAGAACGCAAAAGTACTTACCAGATCATTCGTTAGTATCGGTAACCTCGTTGGCTTTTCTCTTCTGGTAAGTTCAATAATAAATCTTTCATATACATAACTAATGGTGGTTTATGGTTATAACATATAGTTTTTGAAATGGCAGGGAGGGATGGTGAGTGGAGCATGTGTAAGCTTTAATGGATGGGCAATGAAGAAACGTGGACCGGTTTTGGTTTCAATGTTTAGTCCTTTCGCTACCGTTATTTCGGTTGCTTTCTCCGTCTTGACATTAGGAGAGTCCATTAGCCTTGGAAGGTAATTTTGATTCAAATCTCAACAATTATAGGAAGCCATGGCTTCAACTAAAAATGACAATGGTAAAACTATTCAAACGCATATGTTGTATAAAAGCGATGGCTTGAGCTAATAGGCAACAATTGAGAAAACTATTCAAACGCAATTAGTTTAACCGATAAATGGTGATGTTTTAATGTTATCAGTCCCGAAAAGAGATGATATTGTGTTACCGTCACATATATTATCAAAAGGTTATCAAAACTTGAGAAAAAACTAAGGGTTAATAATAACTCTTGGAGAAACTACAATGGTAAAATTAGCTTAGTTTTTATCATTAGTTTTTATGGAGTGACGGAATGGTTGAATATAAATCTTGATTTTCAAAACATTATATTATTGATAATAACTCATGCTTGATTTTTTTCTTTATTTTAATTAATGATTTAACCAAAAAAATTTGCAGTGTGGGAGGGATGGCGTTGATGTTCATAGGACTATACCTTGTGTTGTGGGCTAAAGGCAAAGAGGGATTCTCAGAAATTGAGAGTTTTGAGTGTGAGTTCGACGCTAAGAAGCCTCTTTTGTCTTAATTTTTTTTTGTTTACTTACATCAATTTATAAACAAAAAGGGTCAGAAATTGAATATTGAGTTTTAGTCTACACTTCTAGTCAACATTTTAAACGGAGAAAATGGAAATCTATATTTTTTTTCTTTCCGTTTTATATTGTTTTGTTTCGCAGAGCATTGGTAGAAGATGGTGGATAAAGTCAAAAATGAAAAATCATATCGAAAAACAATTACAAGTTTGCTGTATATTTATGTTACTATTTTTCATGAGTTATACCATAAACGTCCACTAAAAATTACAAGTGAAGTATCATTTTAAATATACCAAATCTAAGAGATTTAGTTACATATATAATCATTTATGGAACACAAGAAAAATAAAATGATCTACTGTTTCACCTGATCTAATTCGTTACGGTCGAAATACAAAGATTAATTTCGGTTTTAATGTTGATTTTATATATTTTCTTTGGGTTTTTGTGGTATGACGTTATAAAAAAGGAAAATATTTTTATATACGTGATATGGGGTCAATGGTGATTACGTTACCAAAAAAAAACAAGCTGGGTTCATTATGGGCTCATCATAGTCGTCTCGTCTCTAAGAAATATTAATCTTTTTTTTGTTGGTAAAATGTTAAGTTGACATATTTATCTTGTGGATGTTCATACAATACGCATATGTATAGATAAGGGTAAATTCGGAAAAGGGAATGCAAAAAAAAAAAATCAAAGAGTCTCTCTCTCGTTCGATCTCGAAGATTTCACCGACTAATCGGAGTTTGGATCGGAGATTGGATCCGGGAAATCACTGAGAATCCCTTGTGGAGTTTGGATCTGTATATGGCACTCTGCTCTATTTAATCTTGATCTTCTATAAATCTACTTCGTTTTGCAATTGATCCTCTCGCGAAGCTTGCAGATCCGTCGATCTCTCGCGGAGAGTTTGTGGGGTTTAGGTTAGGGTTTTGATCCTGATTTTGATATCGTTTACAACTGATGGCTTCGACTCCTCAATTTCTGCTGGATGATCAAACGGACGAGGATTTCTTCGACAAACTTGTTGATGATGCCTATTCTCCCAGCGAAGCTCACGCTTCATCTTCTGCTAAACAGCTGGAATTCGACGACGGAAGTGACTCCGACGACGCCAAAGCGTTTGCGAATCTCTCCGTCGTTGACGATTCTGTGGGTGATGGAGATGGAGTTGACGATTCTGTGGGTCATAGAGATGGAACTTTAAATGAAGCAGACCCGGGGAACGATGTTGCAAACGAGGGTCCAAGTAGTTCGCTGGGAAAAGAAGAGCCTTCATCTATTGCTCTGGAAGCTGTCCAATTTGTCCACAGTGATGCAAATAAGTTGAGAGATGATGTGCTGAGATCAGAGGTGGATGCTTTGCCACTATCTGAAACAGCAATAGAAAGCAATACAATCGATGGATCCGGGAGTCCTGGGGTAAAGGAGGTTGATTGGGGATCTTTTTATGCGGATTCATCTGTAAATGACGGTCGTGGGTTTGGTTCATACTCTGATTTCTTCACCGAGTTGGAGGGATCTACAGGAAATTTACAGGGAAAGGCGGAGGTAAATGTGGCCAATGCAGGAAATTTAGTATCCAATGATACAAAAAACATAAGTGTTGGTTCAGATCATTCGGCAGGTTTCGAGCAACACCAAGGTGAAGCGAATCACGATTCTGCAAGTGGGCAGTACGTGGATAACAGTCAATCTTGGGAAAATCTCTATCCTGGATGGAAATATGATGCAAGTACTGCCCAGTGGTATCAAGTTGATGGCCATGACGCAAGCATGAATTCACAGGAGAGCTGTATAAACTCAACGAGTAACTGGGAAAGCGGTGCTTCTACTGATAACTCGGATGTTGCTTATCTGAGACAGAGTACAACATCTGCAGTAGCTGGTACAGCTGAGAGTGTGTCTACTTGGAACCAGGTTTCACAAGTGGGCAATGGATATCCAGAACACATGGTCTTTGACGCGCAGTATCCAGGGTGGTACTATGACACAATTGCTCAAGAATGGCGCTCCCTGGACAGCTACAACCAGGCTTCTCAAACAAATGGAAATGGTCAAGCTCATGATCAGCAAGTTCAGAATGGCCATGCTCTTACAGCTATGTATCAAAATAATAACGAGAGTAGCATGTATAATGTTAGCGATAAAAAACAGACATTCAAAGCGCAAGACTTTAGTATACAGAGCCAACACGGAAGTTGGGACCAATCTTACTATGCCAACAATCAGCAGGCCACAAACACATGGCAATCAGAAAATGGAGGTGAGGCTAAGGCGGCTGTTAATTCTGCCTCATTATCAAACGTCGGAGGAAACCATCATGTAAATAGTTTGTACAGTACGGAATCTGTGGCTGAACAGTTTAAGCCAAATGAGATTGGAGTTCAAGGCTTCATCCCTCAGCATATGAATGTGGCTAGTGTCACGCAGAATGGACCACTGAGTTTCTCAAACGGTTTCTATAATAGACAGAAATCTGTAGATGATGCTCAACAGTCATTTCAGAGCAATCAGCTTTTCTCCCCAAGTGCAGGAAGATCACCTGATGGGCGTCCACCACATGCACTTGTCAGTTTTGGATTTGGTGGGAAGCTCATTGTTATGAAGGATAGTAATGGCTCTCTACAGAATTCATCATTTGGGAGTCAGGTTAGTCCTGAAGTGTTATTTTCCATTAGTTTTTTCTTACACCCTGGGAAGTTCATGCAAACTATTGTAGGGGTATCATTAATTTTGTATGCTTATCATTGAACATATATGAAATATATTATTATAACCTCAAAAAGTGAATTTCAATTCTGGTTTAACTGCTAATCATTTTCTATTTGATTCAAAGGGAACTGGGGGAAGCTCTATCTCTGTCTTAAACTTGGCAGAAGTTATTTCTGGGAGTGCCTCTTATTCAAGTCTTGGGGAAAACTCTTCGAGTTACTTTCGTTGTCTGCATCAACAGTCTCTTCCAGGCCCCTTGGTTGGAGGAAATGTTGGAAGTAAAGACTTACATAAGTGGCTTGATGAGAGAATTTTACATTGTGAATCTTCCGATATGGACTTTTCAAGAGGGAGGCTTTTAAAGATGCTTCTTTCTTTGCTCAGAATATCTTGTCAGTATTATGGAAAACTCCGGTCTCCTTTTGGAACTGATGCAACGCAAAAGGTGAGCAGTTACGGAGATCTCCTGTCAGTACGCTTCTTTAGGAAACATTTATATGTGTTACAGTTTTCTCATCCTTGTAACTACCTGCAAACAGGAAACAGATTCTGCTGAAGCAGCAGTCGCTAAACTTTTTGCATTTGCCAAGAAAGATGGCGTCCAAAATGGTGGTTATGCTCCTTTTAGCCAATGCTTGCAGCATTTACCACCGGAATCACAAATGCAAGTGAGTATTTGACATCTTATCCCATATATTTCTCTTTCGAGGGAAAAGGTTATATAATAGTCGTTTGTTTTGTTTTTGCTTATTAACTCATTTGGAAGAATTTCCTAGGTAACTGCTTCAGAGGTGCAGAATCTTCTGGCTTCTGGTAGGAAAATGGAAGCTCTGCAATGTGCACAAGAAGGTCATTTATGGGGACCAGCACTTGTTATCGCCGCACAGCTTGGGGATCAGGTTCCTTTCCCTTGATTACTATAGATCTAGACATTCCACTCTTGTGGTTGTTTGACTAACTTGGTCGATGTCTTAAATTGATGCAGTTCTATGCTGACACTGTGAAACAAATGGCCCTTTGCCAGCTGGTACCCGGGTCACCTTTGCGGACATTGTGCTTGCTGGTTGCAGGGCAACCAGCTGAAGTGTTCTCCAATGGCAGTTCAAGTGATATCAGGTTTCCTGGTTCCGTAAGTGTGCCTCAACACCAACCCCAGGTAATACAGTAACCATCTATTTCTTCTCCATCAGACAATGTGATAGGTTAAAGAGTTAAAAAAAGTTCAGAGAGGCGTTGACAGAATTTGTAGAGATCACAATGTAAACTCCCCAGAAGGAAATGAAAACTCCTTACCGAGGAATACCAAGTATTCACAAACAAGAGGCAACCCTCTTGTTCCTCGGAAGAATCCGATATAGCATCCCACCTACTGCTCTTCAAGAGCTTATAAAATTCTAAATAGGCGAACCCCAAAAATCCAAAAACGGAGACACCCAATCATAACCCCTTAGTTTTCTCATGATTAAGATACTAAATCAATCAATCAATCAATCTTCATCACATCATCACAAAATATCAATAACCATGATATTTTCTCAACCACAGGGAACGGGAACTAGTTCACTTTTCCATTTCAAAGGCCACAGTTTCTTCCTGCGGCTCTGTCATGGGAAGTTTGCTGATAGTGTCTCTTTGTTTCTTTTAATTGCAGTTTGGAAGTAGTAGCATGCTTGACAATTGGGAAGAGAATTTGGGTATAATAACTGCTAACAGAACCACAGATGATGAGCTTGTGATTACTCATCTTGGTGATTGCTTGTGGAAAGAAAGGGGCGAGGTGGTTCTCTACCTTTTTGTATTGTTTTACTTCATGGAAGACTTTATTTATCCTGACGTGTGAGCTGCTGTTATGAATCAGATAATTGCAGCGCATATTTGCTATTTAATCGCGGATAAGAACTTTGATCCATACTCAGATAGTGCCAGGCTCTGCCTTGTCGGAGCAGATCATTGGAAATATCCTAGAACTTATGCTAGTCCACAGGCTATACAGGTGATTTTTATCACTGTGGTTTTAGTTATCATCATACTAGCTGGGAGATTCTATTTTGAGCATATCATAAGTAGCCTCCTAGTTCCTCAATATGTGTTGATATTTTCCTTATTCGTTGGTTGATCTTTGTATGGGCAGAGAACAGAGTTATATGAATACTCGAAGACACTAGGAAACTCTCAGTATATCCTGCAATCGTTTCAGCCATATAAAGTCATATATGCCCATATGCTTGCTGAAGTTGGCAAACTTTCGTCTGCACAGAAGTAAGGAGATTCACTTTCCACCGATTATTCCTTGGTTAGACTATATATGGCTTTCTGATGCAGTTGTGCTGTGGCTGAATCAGGTACTGTCAAGCAGTATTAAAATGCCTCAAGACTGGCCGATCACCTGAAGTGGAAATGTGGAAACAGTTTGTTTTATCACTTGAAGAGAGAATCCGTATCCACCAACAGGTACAGCCCTCACAATATTCTACTTCCAATAGAATTACATGGAACTGTTGATTTTACTGGTGGGTTTACATCTGTTAGCTGTCTTTTCTGAGTGTTCCTTGCTTTGATTGAAAATCTGAAATAGAAACTCAAGCCTCATGGACTTCCAAAACGCTGGGAACAAACTAAAGCTTGTTTTTACATAAGGATCCAACTTAACCGAACATTCCTTTTTTCAGGGCGGGTATACTGTGAATTTGGCCCCAGCAAAACTTGTTGGAAAACTGCTGAACTTTTTCGATAGTACGGCACATCGTGTTGTTGGGGGCATCCCACCTCCTGCACCACATTCAACAACAGGAAACCTACAGGTAAATGAGTATCATCATCAACAGCAGGAAGCCACTAAGTTACCATATAGTCAATCGGCTAATACAATGCAATCGTTGATGCCACCTGCTTCAATGGAACCCGTACATGAGTGGGGTGGGAACGGGAGGACGATGGCAGTACATTCTAGAAGTGTCTCAGAGCCAGATTTCGGTAGGACGCCAATACAGGTCAATATCACTAGAAAATCATTTCTTTTTATTTTCTTTTTTATTAGCGCCAGATGTCTGGTTTGCGGCAGTCCTCGATTTATCCTGAGGGTAATTAGGTACTTGGCATGCAATTTTCCGCAAGCTCACCTCGGAAAACTCTATGGCCCAGAACCCAGTACCAACCCATACGGGTGTAGAAACCCATTGCTTAAAGATTTGCCTTTTTCTGATAGGATCAGCCTGACTCCTCAAAAGATAAAGCTACTGAAGGGGTGACACAGGTGAAATCAACTGGGAATGTGACAAGTTCGCGGTTTAGCCGCTTTGGTATTGGCATACTGAAGAACACCGTAGGGAGGGTCTTACAAACTCGGTCATCTAAAGAGGTGCATATTGCTAAATGTTTAGGTCGTGATGATGTCTTCTTGAGCTTATTCTAATTTGAGTCATGCTTTGGGTGAAGGCAAAACTGGGTGAGGAGAATCAATTCTACTATGACGATAAATTAAAGAGATGGGTGGAGAGAGGTGTAGAACCCCCAGCTGAGGAAGCTGCACTGCCTCCTCCTCCAACATTAGGCACGTACCAAAGCAACTCATTGGGTTATGAAAACAAATCTGACGTGAAGAGCGAGATGTCTCCATCTAGTGGGAGCTGGAGCAGTGGCAGCCCAACTCCGTCAGAAAATTCTTCTGGAATCCCACCAACTTCACAGGGTTCAAATCAATTCTCAGCTCGTGGACGTATGGGTGTGCGTGCAAGGTAAACAAACCACTTGAGACACTTTAGATAGACTATCGTGGATCCTAAATCATGAGCGCAATTGTAGTTCATATTAGAATGGCATTCAGGAGTGAATGATTATAAACTTAAGGTGTAAAAGATGAAGCTTTCGGTTTGAGATAGGAATAACTTTCTTGATTGTAATTGCCAGCTTTCCAACTGCAAGTTAGAGTTTGTCCATAGTCGTGAGTCTGATAGATTATCAGAAAAGCTGTTGCATGCACTGGAATCACATGTTGCCTTTGTTAGGGTTTTACTGTTGATAATATGCATGATTAGAGTTTAATTAGTTTGCTCTCTTTTGGAGCAGATACGTTGACACTTTTAATCAAGGCCGTGGAAACTCTCAGACCATGTTTCAGTCACCTCCCGTACAATCTGCTAAACCACCAATCCCTGCAAAAGCAAATTTTTTCATCCCAGCAGCACCTGCATCGTCTTCTAACGACCAGGTAATGGAATCGGCTGCTGCTGAAACCAGACAGGAGAAGTACTCAGCAGAAGAAGAAGTAGCCGCCTCTGCAGGGGCTCCACCACCACCAAGCCAGTCTTCGTTCCAGTCCCCGACACCATCTCCAATGACAATGCAGAGATTTCCAAGTCTAGATAACATCAAAAGAAGTGGATCCGGAACAAGTCTTAATGGTGATCTTCCTCCTTCAGGTTCCAGAAGAACAGCTTCATGGAGCGGAAGCTTCAACAGCTCGTTTGCATCTCCAACGGGTCCATCAACATTTAAACCAAGCCCACTCAACAGTAGCAGCAGCAGCTTAGGAGAGGAGCTTCAGGAAGTGGAACTGTAAGTTGAAATCTGTAATATCAAACAGTTTTGCTCACTGTCACAGGTAGTCCAGTCAAATGTTAATCCATGAGTTACTCAATACATAAAAAAGACTATGCTTGAATCAATGATAGGGGCAATATGTATGCAGTTGGTATTGTTTGTTTTTTCTTTTCATTATAAATTCATTAATTTTTCTTTTTATTTAACAGACTTCGAGAGTTGCACAATAATACACAGTTATATTTTGTTCATGAGTAGGGTCTAATAATCAAATTTCTTCTCCACGTGCTGGTCTGTTAAGCCAATTCTTTTAGTATCAAGTTTAAAAATTACGAGCAAAGTAAACCATCTCTAAACAAGCCCTTGCCACTGAGAACCCTCAGGAAAGAGTAGGCTTGGGTTCTGTTCTGATTTTTTTTTTGGAAAAACAGGTTTGAGCTAAAACCGAATTTCGGTTTGTTCATGGCATCTCCAAATACGATTTAATCTCAAAAGAATTTGTATTTTACATTATAGTCTTCACTATTGATCATAATCAATTTAAATCATTTTTTTTTTTATAAAACGTTACATTATGATATAAAATTACATAATAATAATAATAAAAATACACAATCTAAATCATAAATTACAGTGCCCCGGCAAAATCTCTTGATGAAGATTCTCCTATTTTATTTTTATTTTAAGATGTTTACTTAATGTGAAAATTAAATTTATATTCATGAAATATAAAATTGTAGATACGAAAATGATAATAAAAATATTAGTAAAATTATTTATAAGATATATTTCAGTTTTTGATAAAAATCTATGAAAAAATTGGTTGGTATTAATATATTTGACTGTATCTATATTTACATTTCCTCACTTTTCCTTAGGTCACATCAGAATTCACATTTCATAATATAATTAAATTCAATTGGTTTGTAGGTGCGTATATATTAGAAAATGCAATTTTATTGAAAATTGAAAATTGAAAGATTTAAATTTAATTATTACTAACATATATATTTAGAGAAGGAAAAAAAAAAAGAAATACAACAAAGTAATAAGAAATGCAATTTTTTTTGCAAAGTGGAAGATTAAAAGATTTTGTTCTAAGAAAATTAAAATAGATTACAAATATTTGTATAAAATGAATTCTAAAATTGAAGGTTAAATATCCCTGAGTCGTTGTTTGTCCTTCTGGATTGAGAAAGTAAAAAAAAATATGTTCTTTTTGCCTCTGCTCACAAATTAGACTTTGCAGACCTTTAAAGAGAAGCGGTGAATGACACATTTGTCATATTATCTGACATGGCAGGATGACGAAGAGGTGAGAGTATCGAATCAAGCAATGCTATTTAAAGCACAAAAGGAGGCATTCTCACAAGCAACAACCGAATCGCTCGAATCAGTTGGTCACCCAGCACAGGCTCGTCAGCTACCACCACCGATAACGCTCGGGAAATGCGGGCTAGCAGCCACCACACATATACCATATCATCCTCATCCTTAATTAGGATATACATTCCCAAAAATAATTAATCAATTTACCACACTAACAATTCCAAGAACTTAGAAGCAAAATCAAGATATCATCCATACCAGGAAAACCAAGACTCTAAACAAAGAATGACCACTAGAACCAACCAAAATGTACACAACACATTGTTTATCAACAAAACTAACATCGGATTTTAACAACAAAACAAAACTAACATCGAAATTCAAATGGTCCATTTTAAACAAACAAACAACAATAAGTATTTTTTTTTTTGGGCAAAATGTTTGGCCCTTGTTTAGCCTGTGAGGTGCTTTTGTCGACTTTGCAATTTCGTTTCTCTTTCTATTATATTATTATATCAGATGACCAAGAAAACAAAAAAAAGATAGAACAAAAACAGAGGATTAAAATTGAAAGGTTAGAGCTGAATTAGTGAATTTACTAGCAATATAGCCGTGATGCCCAATATGGACTGATAACACGACCCTTTAATTTATCAATCACCTGTGCCGTCTCTTAATTACATGACCTAACAGATTCTCCTATACATAGTAACTCGGTGCACTACTTTACCTAATAACAAACAGAAAACTGGATTTTGTTGATACACCATTACATAACTAAAAGGAACATCCAAGTCTTACAAGTATAATGCACATTTAATTTAGTTGACCTAAAGATCAGATAAGATCAAAGAAATCAAGAAAGATCCACTGTCAGAAGTTGCACATTCTATATTAAGACACTAGTGTTTCAATTACATTTTCCAAGCTCCATCAACTTTGTAAGACTAATAGACAAGTGAAAGAAACTAGTAGTACCATAACAGAGATATTTCCAATCACTGTATTGTATAAACTAAAGTGAGCGGGAATAATTTATAGAATCTAACACATTAATCAAAAAACTCATGTCAACGGTATAATCTATATCAAATCTAACACAGTAATCATATCAGTGTATGATGCAGAATATAATTGCTCAGACAACCACAAAAAAACAAAATTTGACTATAAGATTGCAAGGATGTTCTTTCATATATTTAGAATATGATCGCAAGGGTTTTAGAGCGTCACGCGAAACAAAATCATTCATGCTTCAAGGAAACTACTGCCATAATGTGCAGGAGACTCCAAGATATATACATATCATAAAATGAGAGACCTTATGAAGCATACAAGCACCAAAACATAGATAATAAGTATTTTCCTAATAACAGAGATATTCCTGACACTGTAAACACACAATGTAATATACCAATACCAAAAACAAAATCTACCTTTTTATCAATGAATATGTGATAGAAGCAATGGGTTTAGAGATCCAAAGGTCTTATTAATATTTTCTGAGTATTATAAACTAGCTATTTAGATATTTCTACAATCAAGGATAATAATTTTGTTAAGACAACTATTTAAGAAACTTTTTTTTCTTTCTAATGGCGCTTAGATCTGCATTTCTAGTTTCTTTACTTTACTTATAGATCTCTTAAGTTAATTTGTGATTTTCATTTGTACTAATAATATGTAATATCAGTTTATCAAAGAAAGTCTAGAAAAGCATATACCAGGCCACTAAATTTTGCTATACAGTTAGAAATCTTCTTACGTCCATGAGAAAATGAACACCTTTTGAAGCACATACCTGAAAAAATCAAGTTTAGACTTTACTTCACGTCTGTGTCTCCTACTTGTGTATTTTCATAATTATATCAGCTAAACTATAAACAAGTTTGTTTACCGAAAAAAAAAAACTATAAACAAGTTTGAAAAGCACATACCTGTCACAGAAGTCTGCTACATTTGAAATCTCCTCAGAGTCTCTAATAGTTTGAAGTTTGAACACCTCCTGAAGCACATACCTGAAAAAAAAAAATCAGAATTAAATTTAGTGTTTACTTAACGTAGATGCTTCATACTTACCTTGTGACATTCAATGCCTAAATCGGGAATCAGTTTTTGATTATGATACAGTCTTTGTCTAAAATTTTTTAAACCGTATATGGTAAAGTAAAGAATCACTTTTTGATTCATAGTCTTTTGAAGCTGTTGGTCGTATATTCAATCCAACGAATCAAAAACCGATACATAGTCTTTGTCTAAAGACCTCTTTTTACGCCATTGGTCGTTTTATCCATCCAACAAGTTGAACTCGATCCATAGTCTTTTCTGAAGACCTCCAATAAGCCTTGTGGTAAATTAAGGATTCTGCATTCGATTGATAGTCTTTGTCTTAAGAGTTTTTTCAACGTTGGTCGTCCTTTCCATCCAACAAATCGAAAAGTCAACTCATAGTCTTTGTATATAATGACTTTTAAGCCTTGTGGTTATAGTAATGTAATTAAGACTTTACTATAGTCTTTGTCTTAAGACTTCTTTAAGCTTTGTGGTAATTTTTTTCTTCATCCAACATGTCTAAAACTGATCCATAGTTTTTGTCTAAGACTTATAAGCCTTGTGGTTAAGTAAGGAATTTGTTTCCGACAGTCTTTCCATCGTCAAGTCGAAACCAACCCGTGATCTTTGTCTGGAGACTTTTTCTAAGCCGTGGGTTGTTTTTTCTATCCAACAATGTTCCAAGCCGTGGGTACTAAAGTAAGCCTTTTGGTTAAGTAAGGAATTTGTTTCCGACAGTCTTTCCATCATCAAGTCGAAACCAACCCGTGATCTTTGTCTAGAGACTTTTCTAAGCCGTGAGTTTCTTTAAGCCGTGGGTTGTTTTTTTCCATCAAACAGTGTTCCAAGCCGTGGGTACTAAAGTAAGGAAGCTGTTCTCAATTTCATAGTCTTAAATCGTTGGTTGTTCTTTCCATCCAACAAATCAAAAATCAACCCATAGTCTTTTGTATAGTGACTTTTAAGCCTTGCGGTTCTAGTAATGTTTTAATTCTTAGTTCACACAGTCTTTGTCTTAAGACTTCTTTAAGCCTTGTGGTCATTTTTTTTTTCATCCAACAGGTCTAAAACTGATCCATAGTCTTTGTCTTAAGACTAATAAGCCTTGTGGAATCTATTTCCGACACATAGTTTTTCCATCATCAAGTCGGTTTCTAAACCGACCCATAGTTTAAAGACTTTCTAAGCCGCGAGTTTCTTTAAGCCGTGGGTTATCTTTTTCCATCCAATAAGTCGAAATCGACCCATATAGTCTTTGTCTAAAGACTGTTTCAAGCCGTGGGTACTAAGGTACAGAATCTGTTTTCAATTTCATAGTCTTTGCCTTAAGACTTTCTTAAGCCATTGATCGTTATCATCCTCGATATCCATCCAAAGGATCAAAAACCGATCAATACCCTTAAATCCTTTGCTTAGGCATGCACTACCAACCGATGGGACAATGTCCCCAAAAAAGAATTTGACAGAACACTATTAGATTAGTGTCTGCTTAAGATCTTTTTTGGGTTTGAAAAGGAAAACTAAAACATCAAAACAAAACCAGAAGATAACAAATCCACAAAACGCACAATATCCCGAAAATAAGAATCGGCAAAACAAAACAAAACCATGATTTCAAAATCCCAAGACATCATCGATGTCAATTGCTTAAATCAATAAAGAATTTCGATAACCAAAATCAAAATTGCGTTAAAAAAATTTCAAAACGAGAAAACCAAAACATAGACAGAGGATGAGAAAGAAACCCACACAATTGTGAAGGATTTCACGCGGAATCAAGCTTTCAGGTAGCTTCAAAACAAAAACGAAAATAAGAAACCCTAAAACAAGATCACGACAATAAAATTCACGAAAAGGAAAATTCGGAAATATACGACAGGCATCGCAGATACATCGCGCTCCGAACATGGCAGACTTTGATCTACGAGTTGTGGAGGGAGAGGAACGAAAGACTGCACCGCAACACGCACCGCCCTTCTCATCTTTCCGTTGCCACAATCCAACTGTAGCAAGCGAGACAATGCAGCTTTGGCATTCTCGGGTCTGATTCGAACTATTTCTAGGGTTTCAGGTTACAATCAAACGGCTTATTAAATACTACTGAATAGGTGAATTGGTGGGGAGTACAATGTCGGCTTATTAGCTAGGCTTTCGTGTGTTACTAATGGGCTATGGACCGTTTTCAAATTTGGTTCATGTCGGTTTTACCGTTTAAAACTAAAGATGGCTTATTTGTAACGGATATATTTTTTTTGCGTCTCAACAACAATGCGTTTCGCAACGGATATATTTTTAAATTATGTTTGCAATGGGCTTTTCAGTGGTCCAACTAAAAATGGGTCACTTTATTTGTAGCAAATCCAATAGCCGAAAACACTAAAACCGAATTGGATTGAAACCTTCCATTGGTCCGTCAGATACATTCCAATCGAACGGTTCTACATTTTCCACGATTCATGGTTAGCGTACGTAGGTCGTTTTCGTATGTCCGTATTTCTCTTTTTTGGCTCTAGTATATTTATAAATATTATTTTAATATAAATATTGTTTTCATTTTTTTTTGTCGACCCATTTAATTTTGGTTTATTAGATCCAATAGGATTTTTTTTCTTGTCATCATTCGGTTTAAAATAAAATTCGGTTTGATGCGGTTTTCATTCCCATCCCAAAAGAAACATAAGTGTCCGAAATTGTGGTTCTACGCGTGCTTTGGACCGGAATTGCGGACTTTTAAGACAAAGCCGCTGGTATCGACACGCACGTGCCTATTCATTTGGTTTTTGATTTAAGACAAAGCCGCTGGTATAATCTGACGGATACTAGATCAGGGATAATAATTTTGTTAAGACAACTATTTAAGAAACTTTTCTTTCTAATGGCGCTAAGATCTGCATTTCTAGTTTCTTTACTTTACTTATAGATCTCTTAACTTAATTTGTGATTTTCATTTGTACTAATAATATGTAATACCAGTTTATCAAAGAAAGTCTAGAAAAGCATATATCTGGCCACTAAATTTTGCTATACACTTAGAAATCTTCTTACGTCCATGAGAAAATGAACACCTTTTGAAGTACATACCTGTCACAGAAGTCTGCTACATTTGAAATCTCCTCCAGCGTCTCTAATATTTTGAACACCTCCCGAAGCACATACCTGAAAAGAAAAAAAAATCAGAATTAAAGTGTTTACTTAACGTAGATGCCTCATACTTACCTTTTGACATTCAATGCCTAAATCGGGAATCAGTTTTTGATTAAGATACATAGTCTTTGTCTAAAAAATTTTAAACCGTATATGGTAAAGTAAAGAATCAGTTTTTGATTGATAGTCTTTTGAAGCTGTTGGTCGTATCTTCCATCCAACGAATCAAAAACCCAATATTAGTCTTTGTCTAAAGACCTTTTTTTATGACATTGGTCGTTTTATCCATCCAACAAGTTGAACTCGATCCATAGTCTTTTCTGAAGACCTTCAATAAGCCTTGTGGTAGATTAAGGATCCTGCTTTCGATTGATAGTCTTTGTCTTAAGATTTTTTGCAACGTTGGTCGTCCTTTCCATCCAACAAATCCAAAAGTCAACCCATAGTCTTTGTATAATGACTTTTAAGCCTTGTGGTTATAGTAAAGTTTTAATTCTCAGTTCACAGTCTGTCTCAAGACTTCTTTAAGCCTTGTGGTCATTTTTCTTTCTTTCATCCAACAGGTCTAAAACTGATCCATAGTCTTTGTCTTAAGAGTTATAAGCTTTTTGGTTAAGTAAGGAATTTGTTTCTGACACAAAGTCTTTGTCAAGAATCTTTGTCTTATAACTTCTTTAAGCCGTTTTTTTTTTTTTTTCCATCATCAAGTCGAAACCGACCCATGGTTTTTGTCGTAAGACTTTTTCTAAGCCGTGAGTTTTCAATCCATAGTCTTTGTCTCAAGACTGATTTGATTTCAGTCGTAGAACGTTTCTTCCATCCAACAAATTGAAAACCAACCCATAGTCTGTCTCTGATGACTTTTAAGCCTTGTGGTTATAGCAACAAATTAGGTTCTGATTCATAGTCTTTGTCTTCTTTATACCGTTGGTCGTTTTTACCATCCAAGAAGTCAAAATTTGCCAGATCTGATGAATCCAACAAGTCGCTTTTTCGTTTCAGTCATTGTTTTAGGACTTATTTCAGCCGTTGGTCGTATTTTTCCATCCAACAATTCGGAAAATTGATCTATAGCCTTTGTCTAAAAACTTGTAAGCCTTGTGGATTATGTTTTTGATTCGTAGTCTATGTCTTAAGCCTTTTTTTGCCATTGGTCATTCTTTCCATCCAACAAATCGAAACGAGCCCATAGTCTTTGTCTAACGGCTTCTAAACCTTGTGGCTATAGTAAAGTTTTAATCCTCGGTTCATAGTCTTTGTCTTGAGACTTCTTTATGCCGTTGGTCATTTTTCCCATCTAACAAGTCTAAAACTGATCCATAATCTTTGTTTAAAGACTTGTAAGCCTTGTGGTGAAGGAAGGATTCTGCTTTCGATTCATAGTCTTTTTCTTAAGACTTTTTTCAATCGTTGGTTGTTCTTTCCATCCAACAAGTCGTAATGTTTTAATTCTCAGTTCACAGTCTTTTTATAATGACTTTTAAGCCTTGTAGTTAGTAGTAATGTTTTAATTCTCAGTTTAGTTTTTGTCTTAAGACTTCTTTAAGCCTTGTGGTCATTTTTTTAATCCAACAGGTCTCAAAGTGATCTGTAGTTTTTGTTTTAAGACTTATAAGCCTTGTGGTTAAGTAAGGAATCTATTTCCGACACACAGTCTTTCCATCATCAAGTCGAAACCAACCCATAATCTTTGTCTAAAGACTTTTCTAAGCCGTGAGTTTCTTTAAGCCGTTGGTTATTTTTTTCCATCCAACAAGTCGAAATCGACTCATATAGTCTTTGTCTAAAGACTGTTCCAAGCCATGGGTTGTTTTTTTTCATCCAACAAGTCGAAATCGACCCATATATAGTCTTTGTCTAAAGACTGTTCCAAGCCGTGGGTACTAAAGTAAAGAAGTTGTTTACATTTTCATAGTCTTTGCCTTGAGACTTTCTTAAACTGTTGGTTGGTTCTTTCCATCCAACAAATCAAAAATCAACCCAGTCTTTGTATAATGACTCTTAAGCCTCTTGGTTTATAGTAATGTTTTAATTATCGGTTCATAGTCTTTTGTCTTAAGACTTCTTTAAGCCTTGTGGTCTTTTTTTTCATCCATCAGGTCTAAAACTAATTGATAGTTTTTGTCTTAAGACTTATAAGCCTTGTGGTTAAGTAAGGAATCTGTTTCCGACACAGTCTTTCCATCATCAAGTCGAAGCAAACCCATAATCTTTGTCTAAAAACTTTTTTAAGCTGTGAGTTTCTTTATGCCGTGGGATGTTTTTTTCCATCCAACAAGTCGAAATCGACAAATATAGTCTTTGTCTAAAGACTGTTCCAAGCCGTGGGATTCTTTAAGCCGTGGGTTGTTTTTTCCATTCAACAAGTCGAAATCGACTCATATAGTCTCTGCCTTAAGACTTTCTTAAATCGTTTGTTGTTCTTTCCATCTAACAAATCAGAAATCAACCCATAGTCTTGGTAGAATGACTTTTAATTCTTGTGGTTATAGTAATGTTTTTATTCGCTGTTCATAGTCTTTTGTCTTAAAGACTTCTTTAAGCCTTGTGGTCATTTTTTTTCATCCAACAGGTCTAAAACTGATTGATAGTTTTTGTCTCAAGACTTATAAGCCTTGTGGGTGGTTAAGTAAGGAATCTGTTTCCGGCAGTCTTTCCATCATCAAGTCGAAGCCAACCCATAATATTTGTCTAAAAACTTTTCTAAGCCGTGGGTTATTTTTTTCCATCCAACAAGTCGAAATCGACACATATAGTCTTTGTCTAACGACTGTTTCAAGCTGTGGGTTTCTTTAAGCCGTGGGTTGTTTTTTCCATCCAACAAGTCGAAATCGGCTCATATAGTCTTTGCCTTAAGACTTTCCTAAATCGTTAGTTGTTTTTTCCATCCAAGTCGAAATCGACCATATAGTCTTCGTCTAAAGACTGTTCCAAGCCGTGGGTACTAAAAAGTAAGGAATATGATTTCAATTTTATAGTCTTTGCCTTAAGACTTTCTTAAACCATTGATCGTTATCCTCAATATCCATCCAAAGAATCCAAAACCATCCATCCAACCAACGGGACAATGTCCCCAAATAAGAATCTGACAGAACACTATTAGATTAGTGTCTGCTTAAGATCTTTTTTGGGTTTGAACGGGAAAACAAAAACATCGAAACAAAAACCAGAAGATAAACTAAAACCACAAAACGCACAATATCCCAAAAATAAGAATCGGCAGAACAAAACAAAACAAAATCTTGATTTCAAAATCCCAAGACATCATCGACGTCAATTGCTTAAATCAAGAAAGAATTTCCATAAACAAAAACAAAATTGCGTTAAGAAACTTTCAAAACGAAACCAACAAAACGAGAAAACAAAAACATAGACAGATAAGTTACTTCCACGACAAGAAAGAAACCCAACCAATCGTGAACGATTTCAATAAGCTTTCAGATAGCTCCAAAACAAAAAAAAAGAAAATAAGAAACCCTAAAACAAGATCGCGACAATAAATTCACGATAAGGAAAATTCGGAAACCCTAGAACAAAATCGCGATTAGTACAACATAAGAACTTACCAATAATCTACGAGTAAGTTCTGCTCAACCTCTCAGGCGAGAGGCATCGCAGATACGTCTCGCTCCGAACAAGGCAGGCTTTGATCTACGAGTTGTAGAGGGAGAGGAACGAAAGGCTGAACCGCAACACGCATCACCCTTCTGATCTCGTGCTAAAGCGGATCGAACAGACGCTGAAGAACCTTCTCCTTTCCCTTGCCACAATCAAACTGTAGCAAGCGATACAATGCAGTCTGATTTGAACTAGGTTTAGGGTTTCAGGTTACAATCAGACGGCTTATTAAATACTGAATACTAATAGGTAAATTGGTGGAGAGTACAATTTCGACTTATTAACTAGGCTTTCATGGGTTACTAATGGGCTACGGGCCAATGTCGGTTCTTTTGGTTTGAGTTTTACCGTTTTAGACTAAAGATGGCTTATTTGGTCTAAAACGATGGCTTATTTGTAAAACTTTAGGTGCTTTATTAAATTTAATGCAATGAAAATCTTAAAAAGAAAAGGAAAACACTTACTAATAATCCTAAAACAATCTCACCATCTAAGAGATTTTATTGATAATCTTAAATTGCAATGCTGTAGAAATCGTCGGAGAATTGATCGAGATAATTCTTTGAAAAAGAAAAAGAAAGAGAAAAAATTGTAAAGAATTGTAGAAATTAATTTCTTCAATATGCTTTTATGTATTTTTTTGCGTTTTGACAGCATGCGTTTCGTAACGGATATATTTTCAAATTATGATTACAATGGGTTTTTTAGTGATCTAACTATGGATCAATTTATTTGTAACAAGTCCAATAGCAGAAAACATCAAAACCGAATTGGATTTAAACTTTCTGTTGGTCCGTCCGATACACTCTAATCGGACGGTTCTGCATTTTCCACAATCCGTGGTTAATGTATGATGTCCACTTATACGTCATCGTTTTCATATTTCCGTATTTCCCTTTTTTGGCTCTAGTATATTTAATATAAATATTATTTTCATTGAATTTTGGTTTATTCGATCCAATAGGATTGTGCGAAATTCGAGTTCAGTTTTATTTTTTAGGTTTTTTTCTTTCTTGTCATCATTCGGTTTAAAATAAATTTGGTTTGTTTTGGTTCGGTTTGATGAGGTTTTTATTCCCATCCCAAAAGAAACATAAGTGTCCGAAATTGTGGTTCTACGCGTGCTTTGGACCGGAATTGCGGACTTTTAAGACAAAGCCGCTGGTATCGACACGCACGTGCCTATTCATTTGGTTTTTGTTTTATACGGGCTGGCCATTAATCATTGGGCCGATAATTCGGGTTTTGTGAATATTATTAAATATTAATTACTTCCGTTGTCTGATCGACCTATAATTAATTAACTTATGTGTTTAAAAAAAATAATTAACGGATGAAGCTGTTGGTTAAGCATCTGGAGGAGCGAGCGATCCAATGCCTACCGTTGGATTCATCAGATCTGTGGAGCTTTAGAGAAACAAACAGAGTCCTCTCTTCCTCTTCGAACGTAAAAACCAGAAATCAAATGAGTTACGAGAGATGACATCTGGATCAGGAATTTCGTCAAACACGTTGTGAGCATCTTCCAGCGAGTTGATTCTCTTGTAGAATCTCAACAATGAATTGGATTCAAAGCGTATCTGAGACAAACCTATGTTATATGACGTTACCATAAAGCTGTCGGCACATAGAAACGTAGCCATTGTCTCCGGAAACGCACCTGGTTTGTCCCCGTCATTGAGTAGACACGAGATGTCGGAAAAGCTGTAAGTTTCTTAAGACACAGATCTTAGCATTTGACGATCCATACATACCGATCGGCCACCATGCTCGATTGCATATAGAAATGTCAATAGGATGGCATGATTCTAATCATATCGGATATATGTTTGGTGGGAGCAGTTTGGTGAGAATGATATTGAAGGTTGAGATAGAAAGAGCTTAAATTAGACGTAAAAGTTATTGGAAAGTAGCAATTTTTGGTGGATCGGAGATTGGATCGGAGAATTCACCGACGAATCCTTTGTAGGTTTTGGATCGGAGCCTATGGCATCATGCTTCATTTGATCCTCTTGTGAATCAAGCAAATCATTCCACCTCTCGCAGTGATTCTGTTGGGGTTTAGGTTAGGGTTATTTCTATTCCGATTTTGAGCTCTTTTTCGATTGATGGCTTCGGCTTCTCAATTCCTGCTGGAAGATCAAACGGACGAGGATTTCTTCGACAAACTTGTTGATGATTCCTTCTCTCCCAGCGAAGCTCAAGCTTCATCCGCTGCGAAGCAACTGAAATTCGACGACGGAAGTGACTCCGATGACACCAGAGCTTTTTCTAATCTCTCCACTGTTAACGATTCTGTTGGTGATGTAGATGACACATTGAATGAAGCAGACCCGGGGAACAATGCTGCAAACGAGGGTGCAGGTAGTGGAAAAGACGAGCCTTTATCCACTGCTCTGGAAGCTGTACAATTTTTCCACAGTGATGCAAATAACTTAAGAGACAATGTGCTGAGATCAGAGGTGAATGATAAGCCACTATCTGAAACAGCAAAAGAAAGCAAGATAGTTAATGAGCCCGGGATTCCTGGGGTTAAGGAGCTTGATTGGGGTTCGTTTGATGCGGAATCATCTGTAAATGACGGTCGTGGGTTTGGTTCATACTCTGATTTCTTCACTGAGTTGGAGGGAACTGCAGGACATTTACAAGGAAAGGCGGAGGTAGATGCGGTTGCTGGAGGAAACTTAGTAACCAATGATACAAAGAACATAACCGTTGGTTTAGATAATTCGGCAGGTTCTGAGCAACATCAGAGTGACGTGCATCACGATTCTGTAAGTGGGCAGTATGTGGATAACAGGCAGTCTTGGGAAAATCTCTATCCTGGCTGGAGATATGATGCAAATACTGGACAATGGTATCAAGTTGATGGTCATGATGCAGGCATGAATTCACAGGAGAGCTATAAAAAGTCAACGAATAACTGGGAAAGCTTTGCTGCTGATAACTCGGATGTTGCTTATCTGAGACAGAGTACAACATCTGCAGTGACTGGCACAGCTGAAAGTGTGTCTACTTGGAACCAGGTTTCACAAATGGGCAATGGATATCCAGAACACATGGTCTTTGACGCGCAGTATCCGGGGTGGTACTATGACACAATTGCTCAAGAATGGCGCTCCCTGGACAGCTACATCCAGGCTTCTCAAACAAATGGAAATGGTCAAGCTCATGATCAGCAAGTTCAGAATGGCCATGCTCTTACAGCTATGTATAACAGTAATGGCGAAAGTAGCATGTATGATGTTAACGATAAAAAACAGACATTTAAAGCACAAGAATTTGGTATTCAGAGCCAACACGGAAGTTGGGACCAATCTTATTATGGCAACAATCAGCAGGCTACAAACACGTGGCAATCAGAAAATGCAGGCAAGGCTGAGGCGGCTGTTACTTCTGCCTCATTATCAAACTTTGGAGGGAACCAGCAAGTAAATAATTTGTACAGTACAGGACCTGTCGCTGAACAGTTTAAGCCAAATGAGATCGGAGTTCAGAGCTTCATCCCTCAGCATATGAATGTGGCTAGTGTCACGCAGAATGGATCTTTGAATTTCTCGAACGAATTTTATAATAGACAGAAATCTGTAGATGATGCTCAACAGTCATTTCAGAGCAATCAGCTTTTCTCCCCAAGTGCAGGAAGATCATCTGATGGGCGTCCACCACATGCACTTGTCAGCTTTGGATTTGGCGGAAAGCTCATTGTTCTGAAGGATAATAATGGTTCTCTCCAGAATTCATCATTTGGGAGTCAGGTTAGACCCGAAGTGTGGTACTTTTCATTTGTTTATTTTACACTTTTGGAAGTTTATGGAAACTATCACTTTTTTACATATATATATATATATATATATATATATATATATATATATATTTGCTTGTCATAGAACATGTATGAAATATATTCTCGTTTTATAAAGTGAATTGTAAATCTGTTTTCACTGCTAACCTTTTTCTATCTGACTCAGAAGGGAACTGGGGGAAGCTATATCTCTGTCTTAAACTTGGCAGAAGTTATTTCTGGGAGTGCCTCTTATTCAAGTCTTGGGGCAAACTCTTTGAGTTACTTCAGTTTTCTTGATCAGCAATCTCTTCCAGGTCCCTTGGTTGGAGGAAATGGTGGAAGTAAAGACTTACATAAGTGGCTTGATGAGAAAATTGTGAATTGTGAATCTTCCGATACGGACTTTTCAAGAGGGAAACTTTTAAAGATGCTTCTTTCTTTGCTCAGAATATCTTGTCAGTATTATGGGAAACTCCGGTCTCCTTTTGGCTCTGATGCAACGCAAAAGGTGAGAAATTGTATGAGATATTTGGTCAGTACGCTACTTAAGGAAACATTGATATGTATTACAATTTTCTCATCCTTGTATCTACACTGCAAACAGGAAACGGATTCTGCCGAAGCAGCAGTCGCTAAACTTTTTGCATTTGCCAAGAAAGATGGCGTCCAAAATGGTGGTTATGCTCCTTTTAGTCAATGCTTACAGCAATTACCACCTGAATCCCAAATGCAAGTGAGTATTGGACATCATATCTCATATTTCTCTTTCAAGGAAAAAGATTCTAAAATCAACGATGATTTTATCTTTCTTTATTAACTCACTTGGAAGAATTGTCCAGGTAACTGCTTCAGAGGTGCAGAATCTTCTGGCTTCTGGTAGGAAAATGGAGGCTCTCCAGTGTGCACAAGAAGGTCATTTATGGGGACCAGCGCTTGTTATCGCGGCACAACTTGGGCAACAGGTTCCTTCCCTTGATTGCTACAGATCCAAACTTTCCACTGTTGTGGTGGTTTGACTGACTTGGTCGATTATTAAATTGATGCAGTTCTATGTTGACACTGTGAAACAAATGGCCCTTCGCCAGCTGGTTCCCGGGTCACCTTTACGGACAGTGTGCCTGCTGGTTGCAGGACAACCAGCTGAAGTGTTCTCCACTGGAAGTACAAGCGATATCAATTTTCCTGGTTCCATAAATGTGCCTCAGCAACAACCCCAGGTAAGCGTTAACCATCTATTTCTTCTCCGTCAGACAATGTGATCGATTAAAGAGAAAAAACAAATATTTAGAAAAAAATATTCAGACAATATGTAGAGAAAGAGATATTTTCTCTACCACAGGGAACTAGTTCACTCTACATTTCAAAGGACATAGTTTCTTCCTGCAGCTTTGCCACTGGGAGTTTTCTAATAGTGTCTCTTTGTTTCTTTGACTTGCAGTTTGGAAGTAGTAGCATGCTTGACAATTGGGAAGAGAATTTGGGTATAATAACTGCTAACAGGACCACAGATGATGAGCTTGTGATTACTCATCTTGGTGATTGCATGTGGAAAGAAAGAGGCGAGGTAATTCTCTGCCTTGATGTATTGTTTTACTTCATGGAAGACTTTATCATGACATTTGAACAACTGTTATGAATCAGATAATTGCGGCGCATATTTGCTATTTAATCGCGGATAAGAACTTTGATCCATACTCAGATAGTGCCAGGCTTTGCCTTGTCGGAGCAGATCACTGGAAATATCCTAGAACTTATGCTAGTCCACAGGCTATACAGGTGATTTTTATCACTGTGGTTTTAGTTATCATCATACTAGCTGGGAGATTCTATTTTGAGCATACCTAGTTACTCGAATATGTGTTAATATTTTCCTGGATTTATTGGTTGATCTTTGCATGAGCAGAGAACAGAGTTATATGAATACTCTAAGACGCTGGGAAACTCTCAGTATATCCTGCTACCGTTTCAACCGTATAAAGTCATATATGCCCATATGCTTGCTGAAGTTGGTAAAATTTCGGCTGCACAGAAGTAAGAAGATTCACTTTCCATCATCTCCTCCTAGGTTAGACTGTATATGGCTTCCTGATATCGTTGTGTTGTGGCTGAATCAGGTACTGTCAAGCAGTATTAAAATGCCTCAAGACTGGCCGATCACCTGAAGTGGAAATGTGGAAACAGTTTGTTTTATCACTTGAAGAGAGAATCCGTATCCACCAACAGGTACAGCCCACACAATATTCTAGTTCCAATAGAATTACATGGAACTGTTGATTTTACTGGAGGGTTTACATCTGTTAGCTGTCTTTTCCTTTATATGGACTGTGAAAATACATCTTTATCTGTGAGTTTTCCTTTCCTGTGATTGAAACTGTAGAAAAAAAAAAAAAAGCCTCAGCCTTATCGACATCCATCAAACTGGGAACAATCTAAGCTTGTTCTTTTCTCTAATGATCCAACTTAACCGGACATTCCTATTTCAGGGCGGGTATACTGTGAATTTGGCCCCAGCAAAACTTGTTGGAAAACTGCTAAACTTTTTTGATAGTACGGCACATCGTGTTGTTGGGGGCATCCCACCTCCTGCACCACATTCAACAACAGGAAGCCTTCAGGTAAATGAGTATCATCATCAACAGCAGGAAGCCACTAAGTTACCATATAGTCAATCGGTTAATACAATGTCATCATTGATGCCACCTGTTTCAATGGAACCCATACATGATTCGGGTGGGAATGGGAGGAGGATGGCAGTACATACTCGAAGTGTATCAGAGCCAAATTTTGGTAGGACGCCAATACAGGTCTATACCAGAAAACCATTATCACCACTAAGAATATTTTGAAATATGGAATTTGTAAAAAGTTTGCCTTTATCTAGGATCTGGCTGGCTCCTCGAAAGAAAAGGCCGTTGACGGGGTGACACAGTTGAAATCATCTGGGAGTGTGACAGGTTCGCGGTTTAGTCGCTTTGGTTTTGGCATGCTGAAGGACACTGTAGGGAGGGTCTTACAAGTTCGGTCATCCAAAGAGGTACACTGCTAAATGCTTTGGTCTTGATGATGTCTCCTTGAACTTTTTCTAATTGTTTTGGTTCATGCTTTGGGTTAAGGCAAAGTTGGGCGCAGAAAATCAATTCTACTATGACGATAAACTAAAGAGATGGGTGGAGAGAGGTGTCGAACCCCCAGCTGAGGAAGCTGCACTGCCTCCTCCTCCAACAATAGGCACATTCCAAAACAACTCATTGGGTTTTGAAAACAAGTCTGACATGAATCCATCTAGTGGGAGCTGGAGTTCTGGTGGCCCAACTCCGTCGGAGAATTCTTCAGGAATGCCACCAGTCTCACAGGGCTCGAATCAATTCTCAGGTCGTGGACGTATGGGTGTGCGTGCAAGGTAACCAAATAGGTTGAGGCAATTTAGAATTAGAATCTGTGTAGACTATCCTGGATCCTAAATCATGAATGCATTTTTACTGTCACATTAGAATGGCATGAAAGAGGGAATATAAGCCACCATTGGTTTACTACTAGGAAAGATGAAGCATTCAGTAAGAAATAGACATAATTTTCTTGGTTGCAGTTTCCGGTTTTCCAGCTGTTAGTTGTAATTCAGTAAGAAATGAACATTATTCATGCTTAGAATTAAATCATTTTAATCTCTTTTGGGGCAGATACGTTGACACCTTTAATCAAGGCCGAGGAAACTCTCAGACCATGTTTCAGTCACCTTCCGTACAATCTACTAAACCACCAATCCCTGCAAAAGCAAAATTATTCATTCCAGCAACACCTGCAACGTCTTCAAATGGCCAGGTAATGGAACCTGCTGCTGCTGCTGAAACCAGACAGGAGGAGAACTCGGCAGAGGAAGTAGTAGCCTCCGCAGGGGATCCACCACAAATGACGATGCAGAGATTTCCAAGTATGGGTAACATCAAAAGAGACGGATTGGGAATAAGCCTTAACGGGGATCATCCTCCTCCTGCTTCCAGAAGAACAGCTTCATGGAGCGGAAACTTCAACACCTCGTTTACGCCTCCAACGAGTCCATCAACCTTCAAACCAATCCTACTCAACAGTAGCAGCAGCAGCTTAGGAGAGGAGCTTCAGGAAGTCGAACTGTAAGTCGCCGGAAACTGGTGGAAATTTCACGAAGTTTTGGTCGGTGTCGCAGGTTGGGAAGTTCTCGACACATAAACCAATCAATCCCCTGTTAATCCATGAGGGAGACAGGGAGCTTAGGAAGCCTCCTTCGACTTCTTATTCAATGATAGGGGCAGGCAAAATAATTGCAGTTTGTATAGATGATTCATTACTTCATTTGGAATTGAGAATGGAACCAAAAGTTGTCATCGGGAGAGTTGCAAAAACTATACATTTTGCTAAATATATAATAAGGTCAAGTCTGACCAATTTTTCATGTATGTTTCTGTTATTCATTAATCGGGGGGACAAAAAACAATAAAATAAATAAACGAATGACTACTAAGCTAGGAAAATAAGTAAAACGATGTGAAGTGTAATGACGGACATGTAAACGCAATATGAAAAAACGTTTGAAGTTGGCTAAGCATCTCGAGGAGCAATCCAATGTCTCCCATTGACAAAGCTTTTAGCTATAAAAGGATGGGCCGACTCATAGTCCAAAGCTCTGGCCCATGATACGCCTCTCGTCGCTGCTGCTCCAGGCCCATAGCAATTGTACACTCCGAAAAACGCCGTCCTAATTTTCGTAATTTCTCAGTCATTTTCTTTCTTTTTTTTATACTAGATTAACACAAAATCTTATAATTTATTTTTGAAGTATGAATATGATGGTGAATAGTACATACTTGCTTTTATTGGATTTGTGGTCCCAATCGTCCCAGCCACCATGAGCAACAAGAGCATCGAAGTAGGTGTAGGCGTAGACGATGCGTGAGTATTGGCCCATGGCCCGGCCCACGTACAACGGACCCGTACCCGTTACCCGACAACCCACGAATGTGAAACCCGTTTTCTCTTCCGGGCATGTCCTCCCGTGCGCTGCTATCGACCCGAATCTTGATGCTATCGAATGCAACTCACAGTCCTTCAACAACAGTCACTTGACACATTAATTATTTTATAATGAGTTTCTAACTAAAAACTAATCGGTAATAAACTCAATTAATTGGTCAATGTCTTTTAGTTAGATTTTTGTTAACAACTTTTTTTGTTACGTCTTTTAGTTAGATTCATCTTCATTTCTAATATGTCGTATTCATTAATTAGTGCTATATAATTTTCAATTTTTATGTCCTTACTTTATACATGGAGCGGCCGTTACCGAAAATAAAGTCGATAGAGCCTTCGATGTAACACTCCTTGAAGTAATGACGGCCTGCGTCGTCGCATAAAGTGTCTTGCGCTCCGTAAAATCCGCAGCCGGAAAAGTAAGCTTTGTCCCCGGAGATCCTAAACGCTACCGCCTGCCACCCTTGCATTCCCGGCATCGGCGCCGGCGCAGTATTCTTCACATTTATTTAAAAATAAAAAGAGAAAAAAATAAAGAGACATTTCTTACAAAAAATAAAGAACGAAAATTGTATATGTTTGCATTAGAGTTAATTAGTACCGTGAAGCTAATGTTTCTAGCGGAGAAATAATTAGCGAAGACTGTGACGGAAGCGGTTTGATAAGTACGTAGCTGTTGACCGTCAGGACCACGGTCGGAGGCACGGTCGTGCCACTCTATAACCGTCACGTCCCGACCCGCTCCTTTAAACGTTATGTACGGTTTTGTAGCTGGAACCACCACTTTCTCTCTGCACACATTGAAATTGTATATACGCAAAGTTAAAATTTAACCCTATGTTTGCATGTGTGCATGAAACAAAAAGATTAATAATTAAAATAACCAATAAATTAAGGTGAATTAATTAGGGATTATATATATATATACCGGTAAAATCCGGGACCAATCTTGATAACGATACTCATGTTATTGTTCTTAGGTATGGAATCCACAGCGTCTTGAACGGAGCGAAACTGAGAGTGGCCGTTAAGTGCGACGGTGATGACTTTGCGTCCTGAGGGACCCACCCATTTCCGGTGGCGATGGTGTTGTTCTTCCGTGGAGTTGGAACAAGCTGAAACCAACGAAAAACGATAACATAAGCATTGGAATATGAATAAAAAGAGAGAAACAGAAAGGAGATAATTAAGGGAATAAGTAAAAGATCTGAGTTGCGCCATTAGAGTGCGAGAAAGAAAATGGTCGAAGTAAAATGACGATGAAGGATGAATGGGTTTTATATATGTACTTATAAGGTTAGGTGGTCCTTGTATCTTTGAGTCTCTCAACGGTCATATTTTTTTGTGGTGAAGTGAAGCAACATTGGCAAAGAACACAAGTGTCTATATGTGTTTTTGTCTTCATATGTATTAGCTTTTACTGTTTGAACCAAGAAATTCAGTCCTTATTTTATTATTATTATTTATTTATTTTAAGTAGCCTGTCTATTATCGTGTTACGGTCGTTATTTTCTTATATTTGGAATTAAGTGTTTGGCTAATTATTTCAGGGTTTGAGTTTAGGGTTTGTCTCTAGCTATTTCAGATTCGACCACTAGTATAGCTTTATGTTTATTTTATAAATAGGAGCCCATGATTTTTTATTTTTAATTGATTTTTCAGAGTCTATATATCTACCATATATTATAGTGGAATGCCCATAATCATGATAATATTATTTGAAGCAGGCTTAATTAGCCGCAATGTAGCATGAGGAACCCTCTCTCTCTCTCTCTCTCTCTCTCTCTCTCTCTCTCTCTCTCTCTCTCTCGTATTACATATACAGTACATTGCATACACATGCAGTCGATCTTCTAATATTTGTTTTATGTAAAGTGGGTATAATGATAATAAAACGGTCGTATTTGTATTGATGGGGAGAAAAAATGAAATTGAAACGATAAAGCAAAATGGGAAAAATGAGAGAAAGAATGGGTGTAAATAACAGGAAGTGTGTAATAAATAAATTGATGATAGTGCGGACACTCTGCTTATAAGCGTCACGTGAAGCCCAATTGGGTCCCATTTGTACATTGAAAAGTAGCACTCATCATTAATCCACAACCTATGAAACCTATAACTTTGTGAACGTTGGAGATTGTTCCAAACCTTCTTTGTAAATCCGATTGGGACCACCGAGACTCATTGATATCCGATCCTGTTCGTTATTTACTTTGATTTTGATCTTAATTTTTTGGTTAATCATGAATTTACGAAGCAAATCAAATGCTAAAACCTAATTAGCAAAAAAAAAAAAAAAAAAAAAATGCTAAAAAGTAACTCACAATAACTAAAATTTATGAGGATATCAGGTATATGTGAATGTCAATATATAGGTAACTAGACGTATAATAAACGTTTTTTACTAATTAATTATTTAAAATTTACAGATTAAGAAAATAAAGTTTTTTTTGTCAAGCGCCTCTAGTCCAAATGATTTTCACTTGCAGCCTTTTTTTTATACACCTCTCCCACTTAAATAGGGAAAATTCATTGCTGGCCTGCGAAAAAAAAAGTTACAAGTTTAAAATTTATTTTAATTTATTCTTGCTTTTCTTAAATTCTTACTAATGATTTTTTTAGTTTTTATTTTTTTTTTCAAGTGTCTTTAACCCAAATGGTTTTCATTTGCGGCCGTTTTTTTTAGGTCGATCTCTCCCACATGAATGTAAATAAAAAAGTTGCTCTCTCAAATTTTATTTTTCTAATATTTACAACTTTGAAAATTTATTTTAATTTATTCTTGTTTTTAAAATTTTTTACTAATGTTTTTATTTCTATTTTTACATAAAAACGGATATCCATTCATCACCTACATGTAGCTTGGGTACTTACAAAACATTTCATTTTCTCACAAAGCTACCCCTGAGTTGCCGAAAGGATAAGTCGGAATCTTTCATGGTGGCTCGTGGGACCCAGGCTTATTTTCACATTACATAAATATATTGACATACACAAATAAGCTGCTGTATACAGTAATTCAAGTTCCTCTGATGTTTTCTTGTTCATTGAAAAATGATTTTATTAGAGAATATATATATAACCTGTAATTCACATAAGCTCTCATCATAAAGAAATTATAGTAGGCCCATTTTATCTCATAAAATCTCAAGTGGGCCTTCCTCATTCCAAAGCAAACGACGGCGTAAGCAACGGAACCAATATAAGGGCCGTTATTCTACTTTTCCCGCGCCGAGAGAAATCAATTATTCCATTTTTCTCTCTCCTCTTTCAATATCGAGCTTTAATTTCTGGTTTTTTATAAAGATATATAAACTATGAGAATTCGATTCTCAGTGTTTTTTCTTTCCTTCCTCTGTACTTCAATGCAGCTATTTGATAAATTCTCCTTTCTTCAGAATTTTTTTTTCTTGAAAACAGACCCCATGATCGTTACAGATGCAAGAAACAGAGGTGAGTTACAGAGATATACACATCTCTGATGGTGCTGAAGATTCGATGCAATCTGATTCCTTTAGCGAAGAACACAACACAGATAATGAACAAATTGTTGAAGCGTTTCGTAACTTGCTTCTCCTCCATGGCCACTTGCCTGCGAAGCACGGAGATCATAACACACTTCTCAGGTAATATGTAAGAATCATCCTATGGTTGAATTTTTCCGCTCAAATGAATTTGACCCGAGTGTCGATTTGATATCAGGTTTCTAAGAATGAGAGAATTTGATCTGGAGAAATCCAAAGATGCGTTTCTTAATTATTTGAAGTGGCGAGTGGATTTTAAAGTGGATATGATCTCTAAGGTTAAAAAAAATGGGAGCACTTTCGGTTTTGTTTTTTGTTAACTAGTTCAGCTTACTCACAACCTGTTCGACGAAATGTCTGACAGAAGTTTAAGTTTGAGGAATACGGTGAAGTGAAGAAACATTACCCTCATGGGTTTCATAAGGTAGACAAAAGTGGTAGGCCAATATACATTGAGAGAATCGGGATGGTTGACCTGAACGCGTTTCTGAAAGTAACCACCATTGAGAGATATGTTAAGTATCATATTAGAGAACAAGAGAAAACGCTGAGCTTGCGATATCCGGCGTGTTCAATTGCTTCAGAGAAACATGTTTCGTCTACCACAACGATTTTGGATGTCTCTGGAGTGGTAAGCGTTTCAATATTTTCTGCCTTTTGATATGAATTTCTTGTAGATGAAATGTTATTTTGTTTGTGGCTAATCCATTTTTCTTGAAAAGGGAATGTCAAACTTCTCAAAACCTTCGAGATCACTCTTCATGGAAATTCAGAAGATAGACAGCAACTACTACCCTGAGGTAGGTTGGTTTTCGGATTCATTACCAGCTTCATGAAGAATGCTTGTAATTCTGATTGGTTTGGCTCTAGACTTTGCATCGCCTCTTCATTGTCAATGCCAGTTCTGGTTTTCGGATGCTGTGGCTTGCACTCAAGACCTTTCTTGATGCTCGGACATTGGCCAAAGTTCAGGTAAGAATATGCTACTTGATGCTTGTTTTTGGTTTAGTCAAAAGGTTCTTTACCATACATAATTATGATTCTTCCAGGTGCTAGGACCCAACTACCTTGGAGAGCTACTTGAAGCAATAGATCCAAGGTCTAGCCAATTTTTTTATTTGTTTCTCTGCTAAAACCAGTGAAAATATATGTTTCGTAGATGAAGAGTTTCTTTGGAAATTTCAGCACTGTTTATGTTTGATGTCATAACACAGCAACTTACCAACATTTCTTGGAGGAAATTGCACCTGTTCAGATCATGGAGGGTGTCTTTTCAGTGATGAAGGACCCTGGAATGATCCAAACATCAAGGAAAAGATTCAGGTTTATGTCAGAACCATTGAATTTCCATCAAGTAGACACAGTTATTTCCACTAAAAAATGGATTAGTTTCGATATTTATAGGAGACTTGCACAGTGGGAGATGCTGATTCTGAGGGGCATACTGTGGATAGTGTCTCAGAAAATGCTCCAGACAATCAAAAAGTATAAAGGATTGTGTAAATAAATAAAAGCCGAATTCTTGAATTCAATATTAAAGCTGAGTAAGATATATATGAAATGCAGGAAGATTCAGGCAAGAACATGATTACGTTGCAGAAGTATGCTTCCCTGAAAGCTGCTGTTAAGGAAACCCAGAAGGTGATTCACATTTTGAGGAGAATATATATCTAGTTTCATGAATCTAAGAATCTATTGTCTGATTTGTGTGGTTGGTTCTTGCAGAGAATTGAAATGTTGGAGGAGTCGCTCCATGAAACAAAAAGGGTAACGAGAGAGACATGAGAAGCTAATGCTACACAGCACTTGAGCTTCAGTTACAGTTTCACTTATATATGCTTAAGAGACTAATGGTCTTTCTCCTATTTTCAGGTTTTGAAAGGACTCGCGGAGATCGTTGAGGCTATTAAACCGAATCAAACCGAAAGAACCTATAACCAAATGCAAACCGGTTTAGAGCGTAAGACAATAGTTACGAAAATGTCCGGTTTGAGCTGAAGAAAATATTGCATCATGATGATGACGATGATGTGAGGAATCCGTACTACGGCGATAAATGCAATCATGTGTGGAGCCAATCTGTCTCACATGCAACTGCACGTGTGATCTCTGCACTTCTACTTTCATCTCTGATCACATTTAATTATTTTTTATTAATCTAATTCCACAGCTCGATTTGATCCTCTTCCCGATGACAAATGCTTCACTGGAAGAATAACAATATTCATTCATACATCTTATTTTATTTACATTCAAGTCATTTTTATTGTAAAAAGATTTATGGTGATTATCCATTAGCAAAGTATCTAGACTTTACAGTGACGTTTCACTCCTTGGTTAAATTTTTATGTAATTCACTCATAAGTGACAATAACATAAGACTGACCATCATCATCATCATGACCATTGTCAAGTTGAACGAAAAACTTACAAACTTTATAGAGAGGAGTGTGAATTTCATAAAGCTTCTGCAATGGAAAATTTACAGATTGCTACACCTAAACACTTCCGACACCACAACACAGCCCTTCTCAAATCTCAACATTCGTGGCAGCATGGACAAAGAAACAATCAAACAGATGAAAAATAAGCTTCCTTTTTAAGCTCTCTACAACTTCAGTTTCTATCAAGAAGAACAACATCCACCTTTCTTGGATTCTCCCTGTGCCTCTGATGGAATCACAACTTTCTTGCCATTGCTGAGTGAGGCAGGATCTTGCTTGTTTAGCTCCTGCGAGCTCATCACTTTCCTGCTCAGTATGTTGTATATCTCCTTCACAACCGTCTCAAATGCAGTTGCCACGTTTGATGAGTCCAGAGCCGATGTCTCCATAAAGAAAAGTCCCTGCGCTTCCGCCAACGCCTTCCCTTCCGCTGTTGACACTTCTCTAATGTCCTTCAGATCCGACTTGTTGCCCACCAGGATCGTCACAACGTTCATATCAGAGTGTGCTGCAACAGTTTCATAATAGACATTTGCATTGAGAGATTGTTTAGTAAAAGATAAAAGAGAAAGTTGGATTCGTTTTTTGTGAGTATTTCTTACTGTGAAGCTCGTTGAGCCATCTACCAATGCTGTGAAAAGTCTGCCGTCTGCTGATGTCGTAAACCAGAAGAGCTCCAACTGCACCTCTGTAATACGCAGAAGTGACTGCTCTGAAACGTTCTTGACCTGCCGTGTCCCATATCTGTGCTTTGATTTCCTTTCCATTAATATCCATCTTCTGCGTCTGAAACTCCACTCCAATCGTCGACTTTGAATTGGGATAGAACTCATCCCTAGCAAATCTTGCGAGCAAATTTGATTTCCCGACTGCAGAATCACCGATTAGAACAATCTTAAAGAGGTAGTCTTCGCTCTTGTCGTCGTCAGAATAAAAAGCCATCTCCTTGTTATGCTCGATTACCCCTTCTACAGAAGCATATCTTTACCCCTGGCTTTTATCCCATCTACAAAGCTAAGAACAAAAACCAATTGTCAAAATGAGGAAGAGAAAAGACAAGAATAAGTAGAGTTGGCAAAGGAAACTTCAGAAACAGGAAAGATTGAGATCTAAGAGTTAACAACAGCAGCAACAAGAGAATCTTTAAGATCACTTGTCTACTGAGGTAGCTTCCTAGAAGGTTCTTTGGAACAAAGTTGACTAAATTTCCAAAGAATTTCAGCTCTCAACCACCCTAGAAAAATCTATCACAAGCAAAGGATTCAGCTCATAAATAGATTTTGGATCTAAGTAAGGCACCAATACAAGTTACCTCTTCTGAGAGCTGGATCTGGCCTTTTAACACCTCCCAAAGAATATTGTTATACAAGCTCACTTGGGTGTGTACGCCTATATACAAAAAGTAAAGCAAACTTTAGCTGTGAGCTTACCCTGAGAATCTAAGTTAAAGTCGCTGGATACTAACTATTCACAAGGCATGAAAGCCTCCAATAAGAAAGCAAGGAAATATTCTCTCTATCAAAAAGAAAAAACAGAATTCAGACAGAAAAGACAAGCGCGGGCCCTAAGCAACCAACACTACTCATCAGTGGATCACACAAAGTGCAACTAAACACTGATAGAAATACGCAGTCTTGTCCTTAGGTTCACACTAAAGATGAATGAGTAAATGATTGTTGCCGTAATACTTTCTGCGTGAGTAACAATCTCCAAATACAGAATGAGAAAATGAGGGTAGGTCACATTTTTCTGAAAAGATGATGAGTTATCTGTAACAAAGAGAATTATAGACACCAATCCACAAAAAATCGAAATTATACCTAAGAAACTAAACCCAGGAAAGAAACCATTTCGCTGGTGAGAAAGAGGAAGTCAAGAGAGATGATGAGATTTCTGTCAATCAAACAGAGCGTGAAATAATAGAAACTTGAGTAAAATAGAATTCCAAAGGTACAGGAGAGATCACAAGACATTCCCGTCGAATGTAAGACCATACACACAAAAGAAAACGATGATCATCACATATTTGGAATTTTCGCAGACCCACTTTACATAATAGAACAGAAAAAACACATATACAGGAATAATCACAAGGGGAAAACCTTTTTTCTCGGGAAAATGAGGGAATTGCGGAGGAAAACAAGATTACCTTGTTAAAGCAACAACGATTTAAGAAATTGGGTGAGTGAAGAAATGGATCCAAAGAGGAGAAACAAAATAGGATCCCCAAAATGGAAACGATCGAGGGAAGAAAACGAAGGGATTCAACGCTTCTGCTGGGAAATCAAAGGACTTGTTGTAAGGCAGTAACTCTGGCAGAGAGAGAGAGAAAGAGAGAGACCGGAAATTTTTCCATTTCTGTTCGGATCTGTAATAATGGGCTCAGAAGACCACATATTTTGGGCCTTCAGTGGACCCACTTTACCTCTTTATCATAGGTTCTAGTTTTTGACCATCTTTTTAATTTAGCAATTACCATCTTAAAATAGTATTATTGGTAGAATTGATTTCTAATTTTTTTTATAACTACATTCTTTGTAAATTTATTTGTTATTCGTCTGATGGTATTTTAATTTCATTCGTAATCACTTGTGTTAATTGAATTAAATGATTGGTTTTGTTGTCCAAGCCGAAAAGGAAAAGCTTAAAAACACAAAATCTCTTGAACGCTCTCTCTAATGATAAAAGACAGAGAAAAAAATACCCTTTTATATAAAGAAACTCTTTGAATTACGTCGCAAAAGTAAACCAATCTAAAAAGTTTAACGCAAATTTCACTAGTTTGAACAATAGGAGGCGATAGATAGCTCATATTAAACTCATAATGCTCGGCATACAAACTGACATAGTCCAAAGAATTGTTTACAACTTCGAGCTAGGGATTGGGCGAAAAACTTAGACGCTGCCATTAAACACTTTGAGAAAACAGTATTTCATCATTCTTTTTATGGAGATCCATCCTACAAGAATTACATCTTATATCTAAATATCCTTTTTGGACAATCCGTACCTAATAGAGTCTTAACTTAAATTGAGCCCATCAACACTTACGAACTTAGTGTAGACACGTGACAGGTAGTCATTGGAGGGTTGACCAGGAAGGGGGTTATTAATTTATTACAACCAACGAGTCCACATCCACGTGGTTAGCAGTTGAGATTTTGGTCGCGACCCAAATGTAGACCTAACCCTAACCCTAACCAGCTAACCCAACCACTTTCGTTGGATTCTCTCACAAACTCGGTTTTTAGCTACTCTGGTCAAAACTTGTAAAGAAGATTCTTTATGTGGTGGATGTCTGAATTAAATTACAAAAATAAACAGATGTTTAAATTAAATTAGGGCACATGCTGACATGCACAACTTTAGTAGTTTGATATGTTTTGCTCTTTATTACGCCAAAATCATTCCCACCCTAGTCTACTTCATTAATAAAAATACTTGGATTACGCCACAAGTCCTATGAAACTTTATATTTTAATGTGTATCCATATAATACATCACCCCAGTGTTAGCTTATAGTCTAACTAACAGGGAAATGTTATGAATAAATCGTGAAATGGAATTGTGAATCAAACGCCCAAAAAAAAAAAAAATGTGAAGAACGAAGAGAAAAAATCACGAGAAATGAGTTCGTAACGAATTTGGCGAGGCAAGCGTGAACTGGTTTTTGAACGTGAAGATGACCCATTCATAAGTTTTTTCTTTTAACCAGTTATTTATTTACTTCATTTATACTATTTTCCTTTTTCCACATTCTATTATATATTTCTTGGTTACTTAAGAGAGTTAAAGACTTTAAGGAAGAGAACATTACACGTCAAACCTTTTTTGGGAATGAAACACTTCATTTATAATGTTTCTATAGGTTACTATAACTTAAATATTGCAGTTGATAGATGAACAAGAAAATAAAAAATATATATTAAACTATTAAGAAAGGAAAGAAAAAGGACGAGTGTGATGAAGAGAAATAGAGATTCTTTATTAAGACAGATTAACTAACAAACCTAACCCTACTTGTCCCACTTTCTTTTCGTACTTAATCTCCTTCTTCTCTCTTTTCCTTCATACTCATCTCAAAGTTCTGTTTTCTTTCTTCCTAATATCCATGGCTAAATCCCCAAATCTTCTCCTCTGTCTCTCTGTTTTCATCTTCATCATCACCGAGTCCGCCTCGGCTCAAACATGTTCCAACTACGAATTCTCCAGCAACCGTCTCTTTGAGTCCTGCAACGACCTCCCTGTTCTTGATTCCTTCCTCCACTACACTTACGATTCTTCTTCCGGCAATCTCCAAATCGCGTATCGACACACAAAGCTCACCTCAGGAAAATGGGTGGCATGGGCCGTGAACCCCTCATCCACCGGCATGGTCGGAGCTCAAGCCTTTGTGGCTTATCCACAATCAGACGGCACCGTCAGGGCTTACACGTCACCCATCAGCAGCTACCAGACGAGTCTCCAAGAAGCTGACCTGAGTTTCAACGTCTCTGACTTGTCTGCCACTTACCAAAACAACGAGATGGTCATCTTCGCAACTCTGAATCTTCCTCTTGCGAATGGTGGAAACATTAATACGGTGTGGCAAGATGGGTCCCTTTCAGGGAACAATCCTATGCCTCATCCAACTTCTGGCAACAATGTCCGCTCTGTTTCCACTTTGAATCTTGTCTCCGGTGCATCTGGATCCGCCGCAGGAGGAGGAGGAGCAGGAGGAGATTCCAAACTCAGAAAACGCAACGTGAGCTGATGATTTAATTTCTTCCTTTCCTTGTTTGAAACTTGGGTTTAATTTCCATAAATGATTGCAGATACATGGAATATTGAACGGAGTGAGCTGGGGAATAATGATGCCAATAGGAGCAATCATTGCTCGATACTTAAGAGTCTCCAAATCAGCAGACCCTGCTTGGTTCTACATCCACGTTTTCTGTCAGTCTTCTGCTTACATCATCGGTGTCGCCGGTTGGGCCACCGGTCTCAAACTGGGCGGAGAATCACCCGGGATTCAGTTTACCGCTCACCGTGCTATCGGAATCGCTCTCTTCTGCCTTGCAACACTTCAGGTAGGTTTTAGCTAACAGTGAGTGTTTAACTTTGATTCCTCATTAATAATGTTGAATAACTCAATTGCTTGTGTCACACGTTAGGTGTTTGCGATGTTTCTGAGACCCAAACCAGAGCACAAGTACAGACTTTACTGGAATATCTACCACCACACCATAGGCTACACCGTGATCGTCCTTGCGGTGGTGAATGTTTTCAAAGGGTTAGACATCTTGAGCCCTGAGAATCAGTGGAGAAACGCTTACACCGCTATAATCGTAACGCTGGGCTTAGTCGCGGCCGTGCTCGAAGGCTTTACTTGGTATGTAGTCATAAAGAGAGGGAAAGCAGAGGAATCTGCAAAAACGGCTCAGCTTGGAAACGGTGGTCGGTCTCAATACGCATAGAGATGCTTGGAGTATAGATTAGAGAGTGAAATTTTCTGGTTTATCTGGTTGTTTATCAGTTCTCTGTTGGTTAATTTTGGTTTGCTTTCGAGGGTTTTACATGTATTGCTAGATTAAATTAATACATTTGATGTTTAATAGTTGTTGAAGTTGAACGGCTCTTGAAGCCTTTGACTATTGTGCTTTTTTACACTTTCACGATGTGTACATGTGAACTTATACGCGTTTAACAAAGCCATTTTATTTCATCAACAGGGAAGTGTACAAGTGAATACATAATCGAATCAAATATCTTGTCTCTGTGTGTAAGAGAAAGTGAGAAAGAGATTGGTTACCTAATAAAAAAAACAACAACAAACTTTGATGCTCCAAAAATGTCTTTCAAATGTTTAAAAAGGGAAGGAAGGATGATTTATGTTGGTTGGTTCAAGCAAGGTCTCGCGGCTCAAGGGATGCAATTTCCCTCAAGACCTGACTTTTGTCTGCTTCAAACCTCTCGTCCTCTGCCAACAACATGGACCAAACAAAGCATTATTAAATGAGAAGGATCAGATACAAAGTGTGTCGTCACTTAACAGGACTTTCATACCTTTGTCTGGTTTCAAATCAGCCAACAATCTCAGAAGCTTGCTTCTGTTTGCCACCAGAATGTTGATTATATCTGCAGGCTTGTTTTGGTTCGCTGCAAACAGCTGTACAACAGTGATGATAATCTCATTACACTCACGTTGGACCGACATTTAAACAAGCAGGACAATCATCATCTTCAACGATGATTATGTTCCATTTCTTTAAGATATAAGAAATATACCTTGAAAACGTGAAATGCTTCTATCTGGATGCTCTTGCTTGACTCCTGTAATTCAAATGGATTGAATTTATTTCCCAAACTATTATATTCAAGAACAAAAGATTTGAGGAGGGTATTTGGGTAAAGCGTCATACTCTCAAAAGATTCATGAGAATCCTCAAGTTATCCACTGAGCTCACATATTTCGTCATCACAGCTGAATTTGATCGATCCAGCAATATATCACCCAACAACTGTTTAACGTACACAATACAGTACATCAGATTGATCACCCACTAAATATTGTTTTAATGTTTTAAATTCTCGTATAGTTTACCCTACCTTAATAGCTTGCCGTCTGGTTATATAATTACTTGATTCAAGAAGCTTTGAGTTGTAGTCCGCGAAAAACTGTAAACCAAAAAGTTTGAGAATTATACTAGTCTAACGCCGGACCTGCAGTGTGAATCATAATGTTTTGCCTTCACGCACAAATCATAACATTGTAAGAAAAACTTACCCAGTCTTCATTCTTGGTTAGAAACTCGGCAACAGTAGACTTATGCCTTGTCAGTAGTTCCTGTAAAAACATATTACAGTGTTGGAGTTATCATTGCATGTTTGCCACTTCATAGTGCTAGCAGGAAAAGAAGCAAAAATGCAAGTTTGTTGCAATTTTTTGGAACCTTAAAAGTTGCAGCTGCATCAGCAGCAATGTCAAAATTAGGAAGCTGTATGTAATCGAAGAACTTCTTCACATGCTCAGACTCCAAAACATATCTGAATCCAAGGACATTATGTTAGTAAACCCATTGTCATTAATATCTTTGAACCGAGAATCACTTCACAGGTGGCAAACTGAAGAAAATGGATTGATTTGCTCACTTGGCAACAATTTGATGGCGGATACACTCCCTGAACATAGCACCATAGTGTAAAGCCATGTCTGTGTTCTCGAAACTGACAAAAAACATGGAAAGCTATATAAATGGTAAAAATGAGAAATCTATTAATTTGGAAACAACCTAAGGATTGCTTAATGCAACTTCAATGATATGAATTGACCACTAATTGTAACACTCACCCATCTATCAGAACATCCATGAGATCGATGTTTGCTTCTAGATAATCAGAAGCAATCAACCGATAATTGACTTGTTGCCTCTGTAGATTTGCTACAACTTGTGTAGCATCTTTCCTGGTCTAATAAAAAAGACAGATTTCGCAATTCGATCATTGGATATTCTCAACTTCTATCACAAAATGATGTCTTCCAATTAGTAAATCTGGAGACTGAATTGTTACCTCCAAGTTGAGTTTGGGGAGGCATGTAATCAAGAGGCGTAGAGTATCCTCTTTAAAGAATTCTTGAGTCAACTGGGCACAAGCTTCAGCGACAGGCTCGGCCTCGCTGTTTCCGTAGAGAATCGACTTCATATCACGGATATTCCGGCTTAGTTCCGCCATCTGCAAGCAAATACCAGCCTCTTTACAAATTACAACAACAAGACGAATCCAGGCAATAAATAATTCAACAATCCATGGAAGAAATTGCACAAATGCTATAAAGAGCAACGACATTATTGGAATAAAGAAACCTGGGTACCAAAACCAAAAACCAAATTAACATTGAAGTCGGATGATGGGTCGAGTATATTAAATTTTCTGAATGAGATAGATTCGAAGATCATGAAAACAATCATCTCAGCATTGAAGGGAAGGAATCGGGGATCGAGACCTTTTCCTCGCGCTTGGATTCACGAAGGTCAGGCAAAGAGTTGGATCGATCGACATAGAGAAGGAGATCGCGCGTCTGTCGGACGAGGTCGGCCGGAGTTCGAGGCTTGGACTTGAAAAGCCCCTTCATCTTCGCTCCGCCGATATCGGATTGGTCGGACGGTTCTCCGCCGTAGCCAGCAGCTGAAGAGCTTAGGCTTCCGCTTAGGTGCTGCGACGGGAGCCTCCTCGCCGATGCGGAGGCCGCTCGTCCAGCACCCCTCTTTGACACGCACGACCCTATCCTTACCTCCTTCTTCCCTTTTTTTAGATTTAGTCAATCAAAACAAGAAAATTAAAAAACAATTCCCAAAATTGAAGCTCTCCTGTCTATGAGAAATTTCCCCTATATCTCCTCCCGTTTCACCATGTTTCTCTCTTCTCTCACTTCCTCTCGGCCTCCATTTTTAGCGTTTGCTCGATGCAGGAGAGAGACAATGCTATTTTTCTCCTATCTCATGCCTCCTTCCCTCTGATTTAAAAAACAGATAAATAATTGATTGATTTTTGTTTGGGTGATTTTCTAGTGAAAATGTCCAAATAATGACAATTTTACGATTAGTTAAACCAATGTTTTAAGATGGCTTCTGAGTTGAGATAAATCAACTGTTCTTAAATCAAAGGTTCAACTGAAAATGAAAGGGGGTCACCGGAAAATCGAATCGTTAATTACGAATCAAATACAAATTTTTCATAATTCAGACAATATGTACATTATTTCACATAGGAAAAAAAAATTTCTCAATAGCTAGAAATGATAAATGAAAAAATGTGAATAAGGTAGTTGAATAAATACAGGTCACATGTAATGAGCTACGGACCAAGACAAATGACATGTTCACTTTACACCTTCACACTTGCCCTCACATGCTCTCTAGTGTCTCCTTGTAATTTATAAAAATTGATAACGTAATTCACTAATTAATAATTAATTTAGTGATACATCATCTCTCAACGGTCTCGTGAGTCGTGACCCATAATATATATAGCAGATATCCGGCATAATTAACGGGTGTGTCAACACTCGTTCAACCAAATATCATTTCATTTCTTCATCGTTGTCCGAAAAAAAAAAAACCATGCATCAGATATATTTACCCAACAACATGAAATTCGAGAACTAGAACATTAATTGCTTTTGTTTATTTCAACCTTTTTTTTTGCTATTTTTATCAGATTGATTACATGAAAACTCAAAGGAAACGACGATTGGCTGGTTTAAAAGAAGTGAGAGTCATTGATTTCAGCCACGGCTTCTCCCATACAACCGCCACGTAGTTCTTCTTCGCGCCGCCGTCCATAGCCAACACCGTAAGCCGGTAATTCATTCCCGACACCACCTGACTCTCGCCGTCAGCAACCGTCACGAATTCGAGTCCAGATTTGCTCTGTCGGTTGTATTCGGAGACCGCGAATTCCCCGATCTCTTTGATGTGAGGCTCCGTAGTGTCGATGGGACTCCAGCCGCCGACACGCGCCGCTGCAGACGCGTAGAGAGGAAGGACGACGAGAGAGACGAGAAGAAGGAAGATTACCCGATTCTTCATTCTCTTGTGTAACCGTTGTTTCCTCGGAATTGATAATGGCAGAGAGGTTTTCAGGCTTCTTTATAGTAGAGGGCTTGCCACGTGACGTGGCAAGGGCTTATAAATTTCTTGGTGTTTTCTGATACATGGCATAAGAGAGGGCAATATATTGAATTATTTATGGATTGTTTTTTATTTTTTGAGAAAACCATTTATGGATTGTTTTGACTTTTGAGTCAGACCATTTGAAATTTAAGTCATACGTCTATCTTTCAACCCTTTTTTTTTTGCCACCATATTTACCTTTCAATCTATTAAATCATATCACTAAATAATAAAAATCACATTAATAGTTTACCATGTTACATGTAGGAGTGATGGTTTGACAATTCATATAGTTAAAACTAGCCAATCTATATAATACATGATGAAACAGATACATAAATTTAGAAAAGAAAAAAAAATGAATTTATACATATAATCCGCAGACGAAGATATTTGCTCTCTTTCGTTGCTTCCGGTGATTTCCGTCGTCGTTGGGGATTGGATCTACTAGATCTCAAGGTTGGGGTCGAAGGTCTTCCTCTCTCGGCGGTGGATCCTATCACCGGCGATGCTTTGAGGGTTTTGGTGTTTGCAGTAGGTTTTAGGCCTTCGATTGGGGAGCTTTCAGGCTGAATCGAGGTGTGAAGTTGTTTCTTGCGGTTGCGGTTAAGCCGGCCAGATCTGTTCGTTGCGTGTTTCCGGTGAAGAGGATGGAGCCGGATCTGTTAGATTGACGTCATCTCATTTGATCTCTCCCAATCCAGATCTGTTTGCCCCTTGGTTTCATTTGGTCTCGATCCCGCTTTTGTGGCTTGGTTATGGTTTTGGTTAGCCATCGTCCAGCCTGTCTTTCCGCTCGCTCTTCTTTTCCTCGTCTTGGCCTTCGGTGTCTCTTCTAGATCGTCTCTTGCCTAAGCAGAAGTTTTGTTTTGGCTAAAGATTGTGCTTGTTTCTCAGTTTGCAGGTCCTTCTTCTCCTTGTTGGAGATCGCTGTGTTTGCTAGCTTGTTCGTTCGTTTGTCGTCTTCGTCTCTGATGACGATTTTCATCGTTTGGGTTAGGCCTCGCTCCTTGTCTCTGCGTTCTGGTTCTGGTTGAGAGCGGTTCGCTTCTTTAAGACTTTTATCTAGGTGTTCCTAGACGTTTCAGTCGTTATCACCGTATCTGGAAGTGTGTTTGGGGTTTCTAGTGGTTCTTGCTTGCCGGGTTATGAAGTTTTGGTTAGTTGGTTTCGAGAGGTCGTCTCTCATCTTGATAGGAGGAGGTGGTTGTTATCTTTGGGTTGGCCGTGGGCATCCTTGATAAATCGCATTTGCGGGTTCTTCAACTTTTGAGAAGGGTTTGTTACTTGGAAAGTTGTGTGTTTTTGAGTTTAAGTCAAGTTCTTCTGTGTTTTTAGTGTAAGGTTTCGATCTCTTTCGTTTTCGGTGTAAAATTTTCTACTTTGTATTTCTAGTGTTTATTGCTTTCTTTGTATAGGACTTAGACTCCGGGGAATTCTCGTCTTCCTCCGGCCTTGTCCCCGGGAACTTATACTTTGTTTGCCGGCATCGTCGCTTTATTTTGAGCTGTAGGTCTTTTGTATCGTTCACTTCAAATTTCAATAATAATAGTTCAGATGATAAAAAAAAAAAAAGTAATCTCACCTCATATAAGACTATGAAACTTTGAACCTACTATCTAAAATATCTAGCATATTTTATTATATTAAAATGTATGATAAAATTTATTTCTTCCGTTTTTATATACTTGATTTTTTGAATATTTTATTTGTTCTAAAAAATTGATTTTTTAAATTTTTTATATATTTTTATTTGTAGATTGTAGATTTCAATAAACATTAATTAACAACATTGACATATTATTAGTTATTATTAGTTCATAGTTATTGAAATTTGTTTAGTTTGATTAAATTTAATTTATTACTAAATATTTATTATTTTTTTTAATATGTGTGAAAAATTCAATAAATCAAATATTTAAAAACGAGTATTGATTTATTGACAAAGATTATTATAGTGAGTAATTATAGACAAATGAAGGTATACCACTTGAATGAGATTGGATTTCATTTATGTATTTTGAAAAGACCAACTATGTACTACCTAGGAAAATAAATACCCAAAAGGATTACCACTCATTAATAACAATTATAAGCATTTTAATTAATACTCCCTCTGTTTCAAATTAAAAGATGTTTAAGCCAAAATTTTTTGT